>LVTN01000218.1:295730-377784 GCA_001649415.1 Musa itinerans | reverse complement strand
AAAATATTTTTTTATATTTATTAAAAAAATTAATTTAAAAAATATTAAAATATTTTAAAATGAGATTATAAACGGTAATCTCCTCTTACAAATGGACCAGTCATGTATCCAGCTCATGCGGTATAGAATGACGAACTTGTCCCTCCCGTTGCAATAAAATATACGTATCCCACGTGAACTAAGACACGCGTAGCCGCTCGTAATTGGTTTGCTCAGCTCACGGGCGCCGCACCGCCCTCAACGGAGGCGGAGGTCGCCAAATGGCACCGAAAGCCACCTGGAAGCGAACCAAAATGCCCCTGTTCCACTTCCACTCGCCTTCCTCAACCTGCACCTACTTCTCGCGTCTGCCTCTACGTGTTGTAAACACAGCCTCCGCGATTGAGTAGCACACCTGCACATGTCACGGAACGTACGTGGTACACCTCGTCTCGAGAATGAACTGATGACAGAAATGGCGCAATCGATACTAATAACATAATATCTCATAATGTTGTGTCACCAAACACGATTCCATGAACTCCTACCACTACTTTTGTTATATCAGATGAGATGAGCAAGATGCCCCTGTTCCACTTCCACTCGCCTTCCTCAACCTGCACCTACTTCTCGCGTCTGCGTGTACGCGTTGTAAACACAGCCTCCGCGATCGAGTAGCACACCTGCACAGGTCACGGAACGTACGTGGTACACCTCGTCTCGAGAATGAACTGACAGAAATGGAGCAATCGATACTAATAACATAATATGAGTCATGTTGTGTCACCAAACACGCTTCCATGAACTCCTACCACTGCTTTTGTTATATCAGATGAGATGAGCAAGAGGTCTGATACATTGAGATCATAATTGCTGAGCTGTTCCACAAACCAGCTTGTGATGAGATATTATTATTATTATTATTATTATTATTGATTATTTTAAGAAAATTAAGAATGTGTAGGTTGCCAGAATTACACTATAAGGGGTATTATGGTAATTTGGTAATCTTCCACCTGGACTCCTCTAACGCCACACTCTTTTGTCTGGTTCATCGCGATGCATCAGTGATTCTTTCCCTCCCGTGCAACAAAGTAATTAGTACCTTTCCTGCTGGCCAAAGCAGGCTATGATTCATCACCTCCCTTCTCGTTTCTCCCAGTGTATATAGACACATCAATGTAACAAAGCTGTTCAAATCTTGCTCCCTTGGCTTCCTTTCCTCTGGTTTGTCTTCCTCCTCCACTTTCTTGTTGTGCGCGTGTTTGAGGTCAATACGTCGTCGAATAAGTCGGTACTTGGGAGTGACCGCAGCGATGGCGAGAGGGCAAGCCGCGCCGCTCCTCCCGGCGAGGAAGTCGGGCCGCGACGATGGTGATGAGGAGCTCCGTGGCCTCCAATCCTCCCTCCGGTGGATGTGCCACGACCAGTCGGACGCCGGCCTCGCGGTGGTCTCATGGGTGGCTTTCTTTGTCCTCGCCGTGGCCGTCCCGGCGGTGTCCCACTTCGTGTTCTCATACCGCCCCAACCGCCGCCCCTACGACCTCGTAGTCCAGCTCTCCCTCTCCGCGGCCGCCGCGCTCTCCTTCCTCACCCTCTCCGCCGCCACCCGCCGCTACGGCCTCCGCCGCTTCCTCCTCGTCGACAAGCTCCCCGGCCAGAGCCCTCGCGTCCGCCTCGCGTACACCGCCCAGCTCCGCCGCTCCTTCCGCCTCCTCGCTCTCTTCGTCACCCCCTGCTTCGTCGCCGAGGTCGCTTACAAGTCCTGGTGGTACGCCTTCAGCGCCGACCGGATCCCCTTCCTGGGGAACCCGGTGGCCACCGGCTGCGTCGCGTGCGCGCTGGAGTTGGCGTCGTGGATCTACCGCACCGCGAGCTTCTTCGTGGTGTGCGTGATGTTCCGATCGATTTGCCATTTGCAGATCCTGAGGCTGCAGGAGTTCGCGGCGGTGTTCCAGGAGGAGTCGGAGGTGATGGTGGTGCTCAAGGAACTCCTCCGCGTGCGGAGGCAGCTCAGCGTTATTAGCCACCGGTTCCGGGGGTTCATCCTCTTGGGATTGATAATCGTGACGGCCAGCCAATTGGCGGCCGTCTTGGTCACCACCCGCCCGCACTCCGATGATAGCCTCTTCAACACCGGAGAGCTCGCGGTGAGTTTTATCTCTGTCTTTTTAGTAGGTTTCCTTTTTCTGTGGTCGGAGATTTTCTTTATTAGTATAATTTAGAATAATTATAATTCTATGCTTGGACTAGAATATTCGTTCAACTTGTGTAGCATAATTTAGATTTGAAGCCATGAGCATATAGTTAATATCAATTTTGATCGTCAAACCGATGCCCTAAAGGGAAACTGATCTTGTCTGCTTCTTCAAATAAAGTGGCACTTGAATCTTAGAAGGCTGATCCCGAGTTGAACCTCCTTAGTGAATCTGAATCCTGGTTGAACCTCCCAACTCGGTTCACCGGACTGATCAAATCAGTAAATGCCTAGGAGAATAATATTCGATTAGAGAGAGAATTTATGTTGGACCGGAAGAGGTTCCTATTTATAGTGCAAAAATCTTAATTGTATACATTAGAGAAATATTCTTCAAACCAGGTTTGATTGAGATAATATTCATCGGTTTGATTTTGTGTTGATGCGACAAGTACCTTTGGCTTATTTCATTAACTAGGATCCGCATGTCAGATTTTTGATTAGTTAAGTATATTCACTGTATCGCATAATCGAAAATTTGAAGGTATGAGCACAAAGTTTATGGACTAAATGATGTTGAATGAAAAGTCTTTTGTATTTCAGATTGGTCAGTGTCACTTCGGATCAAATTACACCACCATTCTGTGATTTTTGAAGTGCAATTTATTATGTTTCTAAATTCCAAATTGCATCGTCATTCTGTGATTTTATCATGTAATATTTATTGGTTTAAGCTTTTAGATAGGTTCATAAGGGCTCAATAATTATCATGATATTAGAGCACAGGTCCTATGTACCAAGAAAAAGAACTTTATCAAAGTGCATTTTGATTTGAGCTTTATCGATCGCATGAAGAATATGATATTCTATGAATACTCAGTGATACCAGTTGCTGCATGTAGACAACCACAATTACATGTCTAGTTGTATTCAGAAGCATCTCCAAGGCTAGGAACAGACAGCTGCAGTAGACGCCTTGGGTTGATCATGGTAATTGAACTAATATCTTTTGATTTTTGTACTCGCAGATCTGCTCATTTACGCTTGTGACTGGACTGCTTATATGCTTACGCGGTGCGGCAAAAATCACCCACAAAGCTCAAGCACTCACAAGCCATGCTGCAAAGTGGCATGTCTGTGCCACCATTGAGACTTTTGCTGTAGATCCTGAGACACCCTCTGAAGCTATTTCCAAGGCTAGTTCTGAATTCCCAGTAACCAATGGCGATGACGACTCTGATGAGGAAGAGGGCAGTGAGGAGGATGAACTGGAAGGGACGAAGATTGTACAATCCCATGCTCACACCATTTCCTTTCAAAAGAGACAAGCACTCGGTAAAGCTTTACAATCATCCATTCTTTTGAAACCATAGGTGCCTCTTTTGCATGTGTAGTAAAAAATTCTTTATGAGACTTGGCTCTTCATCTTGTTTACCTAAATTCAGCTTGATTCTTCTTGAATTGCAGTGACATATCTGGAGAACAACAGGGCAGGGATCACCATATTTGGATTCACAGTTGACCGGTCTTGGCTTCATACGGTATTTATGCTTGAAACTACTCTGTTCTTGTGGCTTTTGGGCAAGACAATCGGGATCTCTTAAGCCAGTATCATCTCCTTAAATAATTTCACTCTTGTTCTTTCCCTTCTTATTCCTGTTTACAGAAAGGTTATGATTAGGCATGCTTTCATTCTTTTGAGAGGTGAAAGCATTTCTTGAGGCTTTTATGTATATAATCTTACAGAGATGTTGTCTGTGTGTGGTGTTCTTCTCTCCCCTTAGTTGTTCTTGATGCTAGTCCTGTATTCAGTCGCTTGGATCTTTTGTCCCACCACATGTGGAGTTTGATACTTGGAGTCTGTGTATTACATTTTTGTTAGCTAAAATTAGTTTATGCATCTAAATTTGTACCAGTTTACTCAAATCTGCAATGTTGCTTGGTAGTCATAGGGTCTGATGTGTGCAATTGACATGGGAAGACACATTGGTCTTTTTGTTTTCTCTATCTTCATTGTTTTTGTTGCTGCTGCTAAGGTGTGGGAACTAAATGCAATTATTTCATAATTATGATAATAAGTACTTATTTGTTGAATCTTATTTGTTTTTGTTTACCTATTAGATGTTGAAGAAATTAAAAAAAAAATGGGATGTAAATCTGATACAGGTTTGTAGGGCCTAATATTAGGTTGGATATTAAATTAATGAATTAGAGGACAAATAACTCATGAAGACGATATCTTAATTCTTGCATGAAAGTACTACAAAACAAATATGAAAAAAAGGGAATACAAAACAAAGGTGACTGCATCCAAAGTTAAGGTCTTATTATCATTGTACGGTTCTATGATCAAATTTCATTTTTTTTATTTGTGATTTATCAAAAAAATTTCTTAGATTAATCTTTGTTATTATAGATCATAGTCTATCTTTGTTATTATAGATCATAGTCCAAAACATGTTCAATAGTTCAGGATTCCTTTTTTTTCACCCATATGATCAAGAGACCAAGAGGAGATCTTTAGGAGCGATGAGAAATTATATTCCCGTAAAATATTCTATAAAATATTATATATTTTTTTTATAATGTATAAATATTTATTTTCATCATGATGAAAAAATATTGATTTCTTTTGACTATTCACGTCCACACTCGTATATCTTGAGTTATTAACTTGGGTATCGTAAAGATTAAATCAAAAAATCTTTTCTAATCTTGATCTTCATGTAATTGACACTTTGAGAGTTTAACATTTTTATTTTGGTGACACTAATTTTACACATTCATCAGATTAACTATGACTTTGATAATATTTTCACTTATCACTTTGGTTTGAGGCTCTCTTGAGCTAAAATGCGTGAACGATTGCATCTTAGCATTTCCAAGTCCTCACGGTTCTTATCCAACGGAAGAGGTCCCGCACGTGCCGTGCATGCGCGGACGTCCGAAGATCCGTGAAGTGCACGCCCCAAGAAGCTTCTAGAACGAACGAGCACCCCACCGATCGCGCCATCTTCCGCACTATGCATGCAGTTAAGCGGGTACCTGGTGGACCCCACACAAATGACTCCAGAACAGGAATGAATCTGAAATAGTACACTCTCCGTCACCTTTGCGAGTGCACGTTACACATGCTGGTTGGTGCACGCATCAAATGACAGGCCGACGACGCACATGGTGACGGTTGAACGTAAAAGTAGTTCCGTAGTGAGCGTGACCCTTTCTACGTGTCGCTATATCAGTGGCAGCTTAAAATACGTTCGAGTCGCTGCGATCTTTTGGACTCGCTAAGATATTGTTATTACATCAAAGCCACTGTACTTGGTGATACTAAGCGCCAAACTCTCGCCTTCCTCCTGTCGACGGTCTGCTTCGCGTCAATCGCTCGACGAAGCTAAAGTTGACGCGAGAGAGCAAAAGCGATCGGAGTCTGAAGAGCTTCTTCAATGGCTGCGGTGGCGTCTTGGAAACCCATGGCCCTTAAGGCTCCCCCGGCAGCAGTGGCTACGGCCGTGCCCCGCCGAAAACTCGTCCCCACTGCTCTGATCCACGTGAAGGTCCCCACCCTGAGGAGCACCGGGAGGCATCTGCTCTCCCGAGCCCCGATCCGCACTCGCGCGGTGGTCGACGACGACGAGCAGGGTGAGGAGGGAGGCGAGGAGCCGTTGGGCAGCGTGGCGGTGGCAGAGCCCCTGGTGGCTGCGAGCGAGGTGAGCGACCTGAAGAAGAAACTGATGGATCTGGTGTACGGGACGGACTGGGGACTGAAGACGTCGAGCGAGACGAGGGCGGAGATCGTGGAGCTCATCGCCCAGATCGAGGCCAATAACCCCACCCCGGCTCCCACCGACGCCCTCGCTCTCCTCGACGGCAAATGGATCCTCGCGTAAGCTTCCGCCCCCTTCAACTCGATCGCTCCTCGATCGATTCACTCTCATCGATTAATTTGGTCGCGGACACAGGTACACTTCGTTCTCGGCGTTGTTCCCGCTTCTGGCGTCGGGACGGCTACCGTCGCTGGTGAAGGTGGATGAGATATCTCAGACTTTTGATTCGGAGAGCTTCACGATGCAGAACTCAGTGAAGCTTTGGGGGCCTCTGGCGACCACTTCGGTCACCACCAGTGCCAAGTTCGAAGTCCGAAACCCCAAGAGAGTGCAGGTATCCCGTCTGCAACACCCACTCTTCCCATTTCTTACTTACTAATCGTAAATAGCAATGCTCTTACATGTTCTGCAAGAATTCGATTCCAAGATCAGTGAAATCACTGCCAACCGAGAATACTTAGGTCATAAGTACCGATGAAATTTTAATTTGGGAGAAATCTTACTGGTCGATCAACTCTGCCCTGAACATTGTCTTGCTTCTTTTAAGAGGAACTAAGAAGGAAGCCTCCGACAAAACCCATCTCTCTCTTTATTTCTAACCCTATGTCAAAAGATTCAAAGGAAAAATTCAATCCAAAAATATGTTTATATCTCGATTTTGAATGAACTAATAAGTGCTAGATGGATCTTTCAGTATTATTTTGGACCTAAACATTTTGATGGTAGTGATTTAGGCTCAATAGGTAGATGCAAATTACAATCCTCATGTGGGGTGGGAAATACTCAATTAGGTTGCTCTTCTAGACCCACTTTTTCTCCCTACTTCCAAACAATAAAACAAGAGAAAAAAAAAAAAAGAGAGGAAAAAAAAATTGTTAACCCTACTTCCAAACAATAAAACAAGAGAAAAACAAAATAAAAAGAAAGAGAGAGGAAAAAAAAGGATAAACTGATACATAAAACTTATGTGATCATGTTTAATTAGATAAGATATATTATAGATATGATTGGATTCTGATAATGATTATTGGTCAATAGAAAAGAAATTTATGTTAAAATAGGATTCCTTATGAGATAATGGGAGGAACTCTCTTAATAACTTATCTTCCTCTGCTCTCGCTTATAAATAGACGCTTATAAATAGACAGGATCTCTAACGGTTAATGTAGAGGCATCTCAATGTAGTTGAGAGATTAAAGTTTTTCTCTTAATCTTCCTGCAATTGAGAGATTAAAGTTCTCTCAATCTTCCTGCATCTCAATACATTTGAGAGATTAAAATTTTTCTCTCAATCTAAGTTAATTTGTATAGCAGTCTTGACTTATTGGGTCACAGTTTATATGTTGCAATGCACTTTTATTTTCTGTAGATGAGGTCAGAAAATACATATAGCTTGAAATTCGGTAACAATAATGCTGAACAGATGTGGTATTGTTATTGACATGGAAGAAAATTAATCATGCCTTGCAATACTTGGAACCGGTGATTTTGATTCATCAAAGAATCATGTCTTACCTGATAACTTGGTGTATCATCAGATAGAAGCCACAAAACAGCCATCTAGAGTTATTGTTCTTGTTGCATAATAATCTATTCCGTCTTGGATGATGATGACTCTCACTCGTTGGTGGCTCGTTTACTGTCTTGTCGTCTCCAACCAGATCAAATTAGAGGAAGGCATAATTGGAACCCCACGGCTGACAGATAACATCGTGATACCCGATAAGGTGGAGTTCCTGGGGCAGAGTCTTGACCTATCTCTGCTCGATGGCGTCTTCAAATCCATCCAGAATGCAACATCGTCTGTGGTTCGGACCATCTCTGGACAACCTCCACTCAAAATACCAATAAACAACGCAGTACAGTCGTGGTTGCTAACCACTTATCTCGATGAGGAGCTAAGAATCTCCAGAGATGATGCTGGTAGCGTCTTTGTGCTTACCAAGGCAAACGACCCGTGATACCAGCAGCTCTGCGTTGATGACCCTGCAATTGTGTTTGTGGCGTGCATCAAACTTATTATCGTATCCCAATTGCTGGTGGGAGATAGATATATATATATAGCGTGTGTAATCGATTGGGCTTATGGATGTCAAACATAAACAGATCTTCAAGAAGATAGTTATATCGTTCTATCACATGAGTTGGGAATATGTATTGGCAGATGTTAGAGTTAAAAAAAAAAGGTGAAATGTAGATATGCTAATTAGGTCGTCTGATGACATGTCACACCCATCTGGCCGACAAACATATTGCGATCACTTGGGTGATACATCATCCCTGTCCCATAGGATTAGCAATGTGGCGGATGTCGATTTTGTGCCGATAGAATAGTACATTTTGGGACAATAGTTGATAATCCCAATATTACCACTTGACAATTCAACACACAATCTCATTGCTCAATAATGGCCAGGTGATAACAATTGCTTATGCTCAATAATCGACTCTAATATATTATAAAAAACTCTTATGTAGATCGAGAATATTATTTATTTTTTCATAATATTTCAAATCTTCTAACCAACTACTAACTTAAATATTATGAGGGTTTTGTTCGACATGCACTCAAACATAGGTTTTACAAAATCATTCGTCGAATCCTTAGTTTTTTCGACACACAAACTATCGTAAGATAATCATGTTGAACCATCACAATGAGTTATCAAGTACTTCCACCTCCTCGTTATCGTCATCCACTATCACACAAACTATGGTAAGATAATTATGTTGAACCATCACAATGAGTTCCCAAGTACTTCCACCTTCTCGTTATCGTCATCCATCACCACCACGATGATCTTGGACATAGGGGCTGCTCCAACATTGTAGCATTGGAGGAATGTCGGTCATTTGGATTCCTAAGGATCACCAGCCCAAAATAATCATGTAGGATATAAGAGATTACTTGGACGGTACCGAAAGTCAAAAGGTATTAAATAAAGCCCATTATAGTGTGATCCCCGTACGAACCCTTCTGACGCCTTATATGTGGTGACCCCTTCAACTAGATATTAGGGACAGAGGCCGCTAGAAAGGGCCCATTTTAATTGTACGCACTATAATGAGTGTGTAATCATAACCCGAGACCCCTTATTTTTCTGACACCACCCTTGGAACGAATGCAGAAGCAACTCCCAATTATTTTTCCCACACCATCTAAATCATCTCCACATATCAAACAATCAAAATCTAACTTGACAAAAGTAAAAAAAAAAAATCAGATACTAAGCTACAAACTTGGTTGAAAGACACTGCTTGGATATGTTCATCCAATTACAAGGAGATCCCAACGAGTTGCAAATATACTTACACGTACACCCTCTCGTGGAGGTAATCGGAGAAGCAAGCGATCTCGAAAAACTGATTCGCTTGCAGTCGGAACAAGACGGCACAAATGCCTCCTCAACCAAGATCTGAGCATCATAACCAAATGACAAATTAGAGCAGGTCATATACTGTCATCCTACACACGACCGTATTACAAAAAAGGTCCTCCATAACATATGAAATATGCTTTATTCTCGCTTGTCTTCAAAGAGGAACTATAAGTCTCTCCTGGCGAAGTAAAGCCAGTCCTCTTAGTTTGAGAACGAAGCTGCTGACTGACGCTTCATGCTCGCCACGTCAAATCGTTCGATGAATCTTTGATCAGAAATTCTTGCTTTTGCAGCAGCGAAGCGCCGGTACTCATCAAATATTGAAGTGAGACACCAGCGCTGGAGTTTTCTTAGGCATCCAACAACACAACCAGTTCGATGCTGGACAAGTAGACAGATCGAGGATGAGATAGATGCTTTCCATCAATCAAGATGAGTATGATGATGATGATGATGGATAGGGAGACTTCACCTTTCCTCGTTTACAATGAATAAGCAGCGGGCGATTTCGGACATCTGCAATTCAAAGTGGAGTCCATGAAAACAATATCATGTTGGAATAGAATGCCACTAAGAAAAGGCAATGAATTAGTGTCTACGAGTGTTCTATACCAAGGACGACTTTGAGGGCCTCGCGAATTGTATCTTCTGGGATGTTGGCAAAAGGTTCCTGCACAAGAACTTGTTATTGTAATGCTTATAAAATAAATGTAACAACATATGCTGATATTAAACTAATATTAAGCTAGTCAAAAGAGTCATAATCCCCATGGAATGGTGCCATTTCTTGCACAGCTAAAGCACAAGAACTTGTTATTGTAATGCTTATAAAATAAATGTAACAACATATGCTGATATTAAACTAATATTAAGCTAGTCAAAAGAGGCATAATCCCCATGGAATGGTGTCATTTCTTGCACAGCTAACGTTCTTGGACCCTTTTCATGTATAAAGGAAATGCCAAGGAATTTTTGCATGTTTTGCAGTATATTTTTGGGATGATAATTTCTGCACAATTTGCGGTGTATCTTCGATATGACAAGTCTATCCCAAAATAAAAACATACTTAACTCACTAGCAGCGAATACATATTAGGAATAAAGAAAAAACAAAATGCATGAGAAAATTGCTAATACAAAGTATCATTGTTACACCGCAAACTTCCTATATCCCCAAATACCAATAATAATTTGCATCATCTATATTATGAAGAACTCTATAGTTCTGTAGGTCACGCAACAAAACCTAATTGAAATATGTTGCGCCACCAGGGGAAAAAAGTTTTGATCGATAAGCAATTCTCGAGTCATATGTTGTGCCATTAAATGAATCTATATGCCTTTCCAAAGGGAATCTGCATCAACATGCTGTTTGATATGTCATCCTGTGCAGTTATTGGTCCAAGATCCTGTTAGATCAGGCAGAATTATAAAAAACCCTCTAGCATCAGCTTTGCAACACTTTAATTGCCTAAATAATCTACTAAACGTTTTATGTTCTCTAGTTCAACATAAAATCTCAACCAGCTAACGAGGAAAATTCTTCCAAAAGAATGTCCAGACAATCAATAGACCTGCTGTAAATGGAGACTAAATTTCAAATAGTTATTGCAACACACCGATTACGATCAATGATTCTGATTAGTCCCACATCGAAAATGGGCAAAGACTAAGATTGACTTATAAGGGTCTATGAATTATTATGAACTTCGAATGATTCTGATTAGTCCCACATCGAAAATGGACAAAGACTAAGATTGACTTATAATGGCCTATGAATTATTGTTAACTTCAGCTTAAATATTTTGAACTAGTGGTTTAGGTTCAACGAAGTTAATAGGCTTATAAGGGTTAATGTAACTAATGTTAACTTCGACTTAAACATTTTGGATTAGTGGTTTAGGCTCGATGAAGTAATAGACTTATAAGGGTCTGATGAGTGAACTACTGTTAATTTTAGCTCAAACATTTTGGATCAATGGTTTAGGCTCGATAAAGTTAATAGTTCAGTTATCCCATCAGATCAGGTTGTGACATTTACGTAGCTGTGCCACTATATTATGAAACTTGTTCGTTCCTCAAGTTGACAATTAATTTGCACTTGTCATCCTTGACCTACCTTCCTCTTGTTTTCACCAAGTAGCAAGCTCACACACATCCAAGGGCACCCACCAACACGTGCACCGGTGGAGGTTTACCAACTGATGGAGCTAACATGGAATCCATCTGTCCGAGTAACAGGTCCGAAATTAGTTTTTCTTTCGAGTGATATTCATGAACTTTCTTGTACTAGGAAGCTACCCAAAGTCTTCTTTCTCGCTTGTCCATATTATAAATATCTTCCTACCTTAAAAATCTGAACTATGGCAGATTCGTTCCTCAAGCTGCAGCCTCATGGCTACTGCATGAAACACCAACATGGAGTTCTAACAACCAAGAAATCTGAAAATAAATTATGGTTTTTTTTCCATGTCTTAGTAGAAAATTCTAAGCAGGTATCGCCGCGGGGGCTCCGAAATCCAAAACCTGTTTCACATCCTCCCTATCTCGAGTGTCCAAACTACAAATTCAAGACTTCTTGCACTATTTTTGCCCAAGTTTTTGTTGAAGTGTAACCACTATCTTGCCCCTAAATGTAGCTGGAAAGTAACACAAATCACAAGACCTTCAAGTATTCATCGGTATATCAAGAACAACTAAAATAAAAAGAATTTGTGACATCACTAGCTGAATCATTGTCAAAAATGTACAATCTGCGAGTTGAAAAAAAAGAGAGAGGAAAACAGCACACAAACAAATATTAGAAGTATCAACACAGAAATCATCATGGCTTAGCTATTATGATAATAACCGATCTAAAATCCTCCACAGAAAGGACTTGTGATCAGATGTAGAACCCAAGAGGATTCCCAATTAGACGCGGATCCTATAGAACCAAGCCAAGAAACCAGTGTGCACAGCATGATGAACCATTCATCCAACACCCAAATCAAAAAGTCCTTCGAACCGAGAAGGGAATCATAATTACAACTGCAAGCATGACCTTAAGAACAACGATCAAAAGGAGTACCTTGCGATTCTCAATCCCGAACTGGAAAAGCCCGATGCCATTCTCCCTAAGAAACTCCAAGTTCGCCTCCGGGTACGGCTCCGGGCAAAGGCACCTACCAATAATCCCATCAAACCCATCCATCAAAACCCTGGACGAAGCAGATCGAGGGACCCGAGATCCAACCCGAGAAAACCGAAAGGGAGCAGAAGGATCACGCACAAGACGGAGCGAAGCCTCAGCGTCCTCAAGAAGCCGAAGTTGGCGGTTTCCGGGAACCCAGAGCGGTAGAGGCCGGCGTCGACCATGGCGAAATTGAGGGGAGGGACGAAGAGCAGCGCCTCCCCTCCGTCCCTCGTCGCCACCACCGGCTCGCCGCCTTCGGACGCCAGAGCGTAGCAGCTGGGTTTCGCCACCATCGCTGCCGCCTGATGCTCCGCAGCCGCCACTGCTGCGACGACGGCTCGCTCATCTCCCTTATAAAGAGACGGGACGAATATTCCTCGGAATCTTCTTCTGCCTTTTTCTCTTTTGAGAATATAAAATGTGGTGGGAAAAAAGAGAAGGAAAAGAAAAAGAAAAAGGCAGCGATGGGATAAGAAAAATAAAATAAGGATAGCTTATCATTTTCTTTTTTTAATATAAAATAAAATAAAAAAATAAAATAATTTGGATAAGAAAAAGAGGCAATGATGTCAAAACAAGTCACTTTAAAGTCTTTCTCTTGTAAAGGAAGGGAGAGACGTAAAGTTATTTAGATGCCGTCTCTCATTCTTGCTCTTTTCTTGTAAGGACAAAAGACGAAAGGAGGAGGAGGAGGAAAGGCACCGATGGGAAAGAAAACACTTTTTGTTTATTTTTTATTTTGAGAATAATTGTTGTGGTTGAGATGCTTTCACGAGGAACAGAGGACACGGAGACCGACCACGTTGAATCAAAATGGTGGTGGGTTCGGCTAAAAGAGAATATTAAGTTAATAATAGAGTCGGATTATCATTTTTTTATTATTATTATGATCAAATGTTGATATTTATAAATAATTCTGAAATGATGATAATGACTAAGTAATTAATTAATAGAGTGTTTTTTTTTAATTCACTAATGTTGAGTATTTTTTATGAGATAGTAGTAGGATTTTGGAGTTCATCGTCGTTTTCTTTTCTTATCACTTAAATCATCAAAAAGGTAAATTAATAATTATAGATTTTTCATACGACGAGTGTAATATTAATCATTTTTATTTAAAATTTGATATTAAAAAATTTATTAAAAAAATATTATATTAAATGATGACACTCATATGTGGGCTCAGATATATCACTTGTGTAATATTGTATTAATCGACTTGAATATCTTAGTAGAGACGATAATAATAAGTTTTTATTGGATATACTATGGAATATATTTGTATTAATAATATGATTGTTATTTGTTTTGATCCTAAACTTATTGAACTTGTGCTCTTTAGTTGCTTATGGGCATTATTCATGCATAATAAAAAAAATTAATACTAGCTCCATCATCAAAGGATCTTATTAGATATAAAAGAAAATAAGATATGAGATATACATAATTTTTAACCTCGAATTAAAATGAAATATGAGATACGAGTTTTGTCTTACTATCAGACCGAAGGGAGATATGAGACTGTGAGCTATGATATTTTACACCGTCAACTAAAAATTTTCTCCAATCAATCGAAGTTCTTATCTTTCTCGAATTCGAGTTACTAAGTGGAATCAATCTTGTCAAGTCAAATTGATGATTATCTTGATTGTTTTTTTATATTTATATCTTAATCCAACTTTCTTATGCGTTGTTCAAAGCTGATCAATTTCAACGCAACTATATCAAATTAAGTTTGATGCCCCGTTAGTCCAATTTAAAATTAATATCTAATATTTTTTCAAAGTTATTATCACAATGATTGAGATTATAAGTCAGCCTAAAATTAGACTACAGTCTCTAGCCAAATTATTATAATAAAAAATTGTAAGTATATATTTTCATTCGCTAATTCTTTTAACGAAGCCCACATTATCATAAGGATAACTACGATACCAATTCACATTATTTTGTCCAATCCCTTCATTTTTTATCTTGGAAATAAGATGACATCATTTTCCAACACCTCACGTGGAACTCATATGTCCATGTTTGACCTCTGAAAGTATACACATAAAAGAGCTGAGCTTTGCCATGAGTAATGGTATCTCTTTATTCAAGCTCGAAAAGTTAACGTCATTCGATGTTTGAATTTGAGTTAGTTTAGTAAATACTAAATTTATTAAAGTAATTAAATTATTACATTAAAAAAATAGTATTAGATATTTTCAAACAATAAGTAATTAAAAAAAGTATTATATCATATGGGCTACGCTCTAAAGAGAACTTAACTCGTATATCAATTAAGGTCGAGTCCATAATTATTATTAACTTTGTTTTTAAGTATTTATTTGTATATGATGAAGTAGGTTTAATTAGGTCCAATCATATGGGCCAAAAGACATAGAGAAATCATATGTCAGTATTTTTGTATCGAGAAATGAAGTTTTTCATTATCTAATCATAGTCTATTAATCGAAAAATAAATAAAACAATCGGCGAAGTTCTTCATCTCATTGACCTGCGGGCGACTCCTACGACTTATGATTCAAAATCTAGTGCTCCAATGCGATCGCATTTGAGTGGCATACTCGAGCCAGCAAGAAGCATTGATTGTCACAATGTTTGGATGATGATGAGAGAGAGAGAGAGAGAGAGAGATGGTGGAGTCGCTCTGCCCCCTACACGCTTAACCTCATATTCGACGATGGTGATGGAGAGAAGATATACATACTCTATGAGATCTTTGAAGCTGGAGAGAAGGTTGATGTTGGCGCAAAGATGGATTCTTGGAAACCATGTTCTAACCAAAACAACTTGGAAGAATGGTTTTATTGTTCGAAACTCCTTTTGGATCGCTTGTTGCATTGGTCTTCTTTGACTAGAAGATGATGATGTTTTGGTGGGTTGACATTTTATGCTTGTGCTATTTGGAAAGAAAGACTTTATGAAATCGTCTTCTACTCGAGTCTTCTCATCATCATAATTAAATAATAAAAATTTTAATTTTATTTAACCTAAATCATTGATAAAAATATTTAAATTAAAATTAATAATAATATATTTATTAGACACTTATAAGTTAATCTTAGTTTTATCTATTTTGATGGTGAAACTAATCTGGAGTGAGTGTTACACCAATAATCCAAATTCAAAACATATTATTAATGCATCCAACAATACAAAACTTGGTCATCAACAAGATGCTTAAGAATTGAAGTGAAGTCACCTTTATTTCTTGTCCGACTCCGGTCACCTTTATTGCTAGAAACTTTGTGTGGCAAAAGCTTGAAGCATTTCTCAAACTTGAAGAGAACTCTTTTAAAGGCCCTTCGACTCTTAAGATAGTAAATGTCTCATCTGCCAAAATATTATTAAATAAAGAAGATAATAAATGTCTCTCAAGGGTTTGCAACTGAGAAGATTCTCAGTTGTTTTTGATCTTCAAAGCAAATATAATAGATTGGACACAAATAATATGAGAACAATGACCTCTGAAGTACAAATAAAATCATCAGAGATAAATGTAGCACACAAGTGCAAGTTAGCATGGTTTTAAGAAATCTTGGCATTCACCGAGGGAATGGGTACAGGAAGCACAATTAGGAAGCTCGGCAAATTTATATTGATTTAATGGTGGATGAACACTTTGAATGATCAGAAACATTCCATTTCCATATTTATTTTCTCAACTTTTCATGACAAAAAACAAAAAAATCATCAATGTTTGCTTGCTTCATGGAAGAACAGCTTTCACCTCTTTCCTGTCTGCACCAAACACCTGTGATCAAAACAAAATTTTAATTTGATTATGCACCCAAAAATCATGCCAAGAAAATTTATGTGATATAGCAGGCTGTCTAGACTTTATTATATTCTTGTAATTTTGAATGATTAAATTTGTGCCATACTTTTAAATTACAATAAGTATTCTCGCTTACCTCTGCACGAAAACCTTTTACATATACATTGGTAAATAGCTCAGAAGGATCAGGCATTGGGCTTTCCTGCATATGAAGCAAGAATATGATGATCAGAAAGCAAATGCTATTTTAATCTCAAGTCAAACATTATTGCCAACTTCTGATATAGTAAGCACCTTTGCTAGAGCAATGGCATCATCCACTTCCTTCCTGACTTCTTTCTCAATATCCTGCACAAATATTTATAAAATTTTATAAAACAGATTCTAGGAAAGAAAGTATAACCATATTTTAACATGTGAAAAAGCCGATTCAGAATAATATAGGGATATATATACCTTGAGCTCAGAGGCAGTAGCCAGCTCATTGGACAATATCGGCTTCCTACTCTTTCGATAGGATCACGCTACTACAAGTGGCACAATCAACACAACTTGGCAAGTCAAATATAGAAATACGCATGAAAGCAAGCGCTTCCAACGAATGGCTAAAAGGCTAAATGCAGCTAACCTGCCTCACACCAGTTATCTCATCACGAGTACGATAAGTGCTTCCAGGATCCGACATGGAATGACCATGGTACCTATAAGTGTCCATTTTAAGAATCTGTATGATGAAAGAATCAAAGAGAAAAAAGTAGAACAAGTTAATTTCATGATTACATTTTCACTAGAAACACCAATTTACAGCCTCTACGATAAAATACGATGCATTAGATTATTTAACACATTTAAGAAAATAAAGCATATTCAAGAAAAACAAAGTTCTTTTTTTTTGTACTAATGACCTCCAAGAATAGTTGGTTGTTTATTGTCATTATGCTTCCAAATTGGTATATATAATTTGACTCCAAAGTATCGTATATATAAATATACCTGAAGATACTTTGGAGATTGATCCTTTTTCTGCTTTCATCTAGATTTTTTTTCATATTCTAGTATTTTTTGGGCAGTTGCACCCCAGTTGCAAAGAATAAACTCAACTATCAATATAAATAACCTACTTGCAAACGAAAATTAAGAGTTCCAATTGAAGGCCCTTTTCTTGCCTAAATTGCTGAGATGCTTGATCCTTTGCAAAGCCTCCTCAAATTTACAAATGATTAAGATCTCTAGATTGTAGGGGCATTTACCACTTATTTAAATATCAGCATTTAGAAACTAAGTCTCAGTAATTCTGGTAACTTGTTGGATAATGGTACATACCAGCTAGTATGCCCAAGCATTAATATTAAAATAACTGTATGATACTGAATATACATGTGGCATCCAACCATACCAGCCCGGCTCAAACTAGTACATACAGGACACTGCACCTGGAATATACCACTATACTTGGAAATATAATAGGAGCCAATATTGGTAGTTGGTGCCAGCATCAGAATTTAACATCTCAAATGTGCACCAATGAAGATAAGCAACTTCGATCAGAACAAGCTTAAAAATGGACATGCTTGAAAGAAACATTACTTGTCCAATCCTAGAAAGTTGCATTTGAAACAGAACTATAGAACTCCTCACTGACAAAACAGTTTATTACACTAAGATTACCGGATGTATGAATATGTAGGCGAGAAGATCAAAGGGACAATTTTCAATTTGGCTTGTGAAGTACCTCAAACTTATCTGGCTGGTCTTAAATTCGTAATAGATATACATTTTTCAACCTTGAGTATTAATTTGTCTAATTACAAAATTTTATCACAAAGACCAAAATATGCCTCCGAAATACAAGTATCTTCAAATGATGCAGTGCAATGGGAGGAAATCAACATATATCTCATGGAGAAGCACAAAAGATTAGGTCATCTTTCCAAAACACAATCAAAGATAGATCATGTCACAGTTTGAAGTTATATATGTGGCGATCAAAAGATTAAACACAGTAAACAGACTGTAGTTGAAAATTTCAGCATCTATCACCTTAATGTAACATTACTATATAATTGTCTCCAGTTATTAAACTTATCAATCTCTATATAACAAAAGGACCAATTTAACGCAACTGTAGATGCTTATAAGTTATGGGGACTAATAACATAGAATTCATGAATTTGATTTCTAAATACATGACATACTTCTAGATGAATGAGAGCTGGATTCAAAAGCATGTTACTTACAATGGGTCCATTTTGCAGCGCATATTCTTTTGCAAATTTGCATGCTTGCTTCACAGCAAGAACATCCATTCCATCAACCTGTTCATACAAAGACTGTATTAGGTTCAAACCATTGAAATATTAAGTTAGCACAGCTACGACTTATGGAAAATAAGACTATAAACAATGTCACGACCTGGCCATCTCTGTTTAAGACTACAAACTTCATTGAGCCTAAATGTTTAAACTAAGACTTAATAATAGTTTATCCATCATACCTTTTATAAACTAATTTAAGACTACAAACTTCATTGAGCCTAAATGATTGGCCAAAATGCTTAAACTAAGACTCAATAATAGTTTATCCATCATACCCTTTATAAACTAATCTTATTCTTGCCCACTTCCGATATGGGACTAACCAGAGTCTTACAAACTCCCCCACTGGGCTTGATGTTCTCATAAAAGCCCAATGTAACCAAATTAAACCCTAACATAGTGTATGTGAGGCGTAGCCCAATAATAGCTCCACGTTGTGATAAGTCTGACTCCATCCATGAGTAGTCCTTTCGAGCTTTCGCACCATGCCCCAATAATAGATCAGCTCTGGTACAAAATGTCATGACCCGACCTGATGGGTTAACTAGCCTGTCAACTTCGTTGAACCCAAACCACTAGCAAAAATACTTAAGTTGAGATTGATAGTAGCACACCCGTAAACCAAGTTAATCTTAGTCTTACCCACTTTCAATGTGGGATTAATCCGGGTGTTACAAACAAACTTAAATGTGGTTACCGCAAAAAGTAGTAATAGTATATCTACTTTATGCAAGGTTGATGTATGATGATACTTAACCACTGTAGAAGCTAGATGACACATTATACACACTGTGGTACAGTGGTGTACTCAATCATGTGCTACATTCAATTGTTAGCTCAATATCACCATTTTTTATGTTTTGTGTCACATCATCCATGAAAAATATGCAGCAGCATGGACCGACACAACACTTTTAGCAAACATAATAAAGTTCTCCCTCTACCTTGTCGTCCCAAACCACAAAAGAAAATTTTCAAAGATGAGAAAAAAAAGACAGAAGTCCGAACCTTGCTTATCTCCCTTTTTGAATTTGTAGATACGTGTGCCCAAAGAAGTCACCAGATTGTGCATGCTTATCACAATCAATAGTCAAATAATGAATAATTAAGAAAATAGCACATTTATGCTTGCTTATGCCCAAAGACTACCAGCAATGACATTAGAAAGGAATATATGCCATGTTTTGCCAAACAAACTATGCAACTTGACTCAGAAAATTAGGTATAATGTTGCAAGCTTAGACCAAAGCTTCCAATGAGCAACTAAATCAGTAATTTGGAATAAGAGTAAAAGACAATATTGTATACATTAAAAATAACTGCAAACAAGGAACATCATAGTGCCATGACATATGGGAAGAAATTGTTGATTGATGAATCTAATAGATAAATTTTCACCAATGGATCCACATAGTGCACTGCTTAAAAGAAGCTCTCATGAAACAAATATTTGCCAGATGAAGCACATGTAGAAAAACCTACTGACCCAGGACAACTTGAAGCATTTTATCATATGCCAAGGACCTACGGGTTTCCAGCATGCAACTAGAAGTAGATTTGCCTCCTACCCCTTCTATTTTTTCACCTTTCGCATCCATAAATAAGGAAAACCTAACAGATACACACACACTCTGTGCTAAAAGATAGCAGTAAATCATAGTCAACTCTCAAAGAAAATAAAAGTTTCATACAGGTCTTCTTCCAATCATATACTAAATTAAACTACTGAAAATAGCTTTAAGATTTGAAAAAATAGAACCATCATTGGATTCTGGGAAGATAAACAAATCATGTTTTTAGAATCAAGAATTATATGGTTCAATTTCACAATACCATTAAGACTACTTATATGTCTCAGTTGTCAAGTAGTTGATTCTAAACATCAACATAAAAGCTCAAAATTATGTTCAATACTAAGTATCAAAACTAAGAAGGCCTGTTAGAATCAAGAATTATATGGTTCGATTACACGATACCACTATTTATATGTCTCAGTTGTCAAGTACTTGATTCTAAACATCAACATAAAAGCTCAAAATTGCATACAACATGAAGTATCAAAACAAAAAAGGTCAAGGTGATATATCCAGCAAGTCATCTTCTGATTAAAAGAACACTTTTTTACCAAAATTTCAGATATCTACTAAAGAAGGGCAGTTTGTATTTGTGCTTGTATATATCTTGTTGGTGAATATTAGTCTATCTAACATAATAATCACCACTCTTTAACCATAGGCAATTTGTTATCTCAACAACAGTTCTCATTTCCTTCTTATTCTGATAAAGATGATGCTAGTTCTCAACACATCATGTTATTAGTTCCGGAGTAATATAAGTTCAAAATGCTTAAGCATGAGCTTACAAGTATGAACCAACATAGTCTTGGACATAACGACAGAACAAAATTGCTTCTGACATCCGAAAGCACATTACAAGCATGTTAAAAGGAAGTGATAATGAAAAACAAAAACAAAAAAATCATCCACCTCACCTTCAGACCAGGGACGTAATCACCTCGCTTGAAATAGGCAGGACTCTTTGCCGCTCGCCATTCAGCTGTCCCCATTCCATCTGCAAAAGAACAAACACAAAAAGCTCATCAAAGAAAAAGAACTAAAAAATCTAGTTTTTCTTCCTCTTCCACTGTACATTCTGCACTTATAGTGATTGTTCTCGCAGACCAAGATGACCGGCAAAACCCAAAGAGCCGAGATGTTAAGGGCCTCAAACAGCTGTCCTTGGTTCGCGGCCCCGTCACCATACAACGCAAAGGACACGGTCCCCTACTTGGAGTACTTCTGGGCGAAGGCCAGGCCGCACCCGAGCGGCACCTGGGCGCCAACAATCCCGTGGCCGCCGAAGAACCCGGATTCCTTCTTGTAGAAGTGCATCGACCCGCCCTTCCCCTTAGAGCACCCAGCGCGGCGACCCATGAGCTCGGGCGAATGACTCAACAAGGGACCCACCACGGGCAAGGAATGTGCAATGGTCGCGGTAGGCGGTGATTACGGCGTCCTTCTTGGTGATGACCGCCTCGAGGCCGTCGTAGAGGTGGCAGAACCCGCGAATGAGCTTGGACTTGTAGAGAGAGTCGGCGGCGATCTCCATGCGGCGCATCACGGACATGTCACGGAAGAAGGAGAGGAGCTCGGAGGGGGTGGTGTCGACGAGGCGCGAGGGGGGTTCGATCTTGTGGCCCTTGAAGGGGACGCTGCTCTCAATGGTGATCGGAGGTTGACCGCCGGTGGAGGAGGCGAAAGGGCGCAGGAGGAGGAGGAGGCGTAGAGAGGAGGCGGAGAGACGGTGGGCGGCGGCAGCCATGACAGGAAGATGGGGACTTGCGACGAGAGCGGAAGGTATGGTCGGTGGGATTCTATATCTCCGCGTTCGCTGTCCTTAAATATCTGTAAAGGGACAGATGCGCCATCGGACGGTTGCGGTTCAGCAGCCAATAATAATCCTTTATTAATGCAATAAACGTTAAGAATCAGAGCAAAAACGAGAACCAGAAGATCTGAACCGTTCGATCGCGGCGTTCTCCGGATCGTACGCTTTATTTTCTAGCTGATCGTGTAAAAATCCCATCGCTCTCTCTCTCATTTCGCTCCCAAAAAGTGCGAGTGTTGACCATTGGGTTGGTGGCCTTTGGGTCATTGCATTCCTCATCATGCTTCACTGTAAATGATAAATAATTAATCCTTCTTATTAACATAATTAAATGCATACTCTTTATTTGTCAAAAAAAAAATATATATATATCGAGCTAAGCCTTCGACGTGATTGCGAAGGACACATTAATTTAGCCATTGGATTAATAAATTAAAATAACAATCCGAATTCGAATGTAAGCCATCGCGAGTGTCTTCATAGATAACGCGATGGGGCCAAAACATCGAGAGTTGTATATGCGAACATCGTAAACACTAAGATACCCACGTGTACAAGTATCATAATATTTGTCACCTAAAAAGGTTCCGAGAGCAAATCTACAGTAGCAGAGACATGGGGAAAGAAAGATAGATTCACATGGCTTGGTGCAGATGACTAAAGCAGAGACCAAAATTGACTGTGGCCGGGACTTCAAGCCCCCTTGTTGCCTTGTTGGAGGCTGACCAAGGCTTGGTACGACCCTTTGGGCCCCTTGGCCAGAAGCGACGCGTGGGTGCCCTTCTCCACCACCACCCCCTTGTCCAATACGGCGATGAGGTCGCAGTTATGGATGGTGCTCAGCCTGTGCGCCACCACCACGCTGGTCCTCCCCACCATCAGCCTCTCCAACGCCTCCTGCACCACCTTCTCCGACTGACTGTCGAGTGCGCTTGTGGCCTCGTCCAGCAGTAGTATCGTTGGGTTCTTCAGTATGGCCCTCGCAATCGCGATCCTCTGCTTCTGCCCGCCGGAGAGCTGTACCCCGCGGTCGCCGCAGTATGTGTGGTAGCCGTCTTTGAGAGAGCTGATGAAGTCGTGGGCGTTTGCGGCCCTGGCAGCGTCCTCTATCTCCGCAGCGGTGGCCTCTTCAGTCCCGTACGCGATGTTCTCCTGGATGGTCCCGGAAAACAGCGTCGGCTCCTGTCCCACCATGCCGATGTGCTTCCTCAGCGATCGGAGGTTGTAGGACTTGATGTCCCTTCCGTCGATCTTGACTGTCCCTTTAAGTGGGTCATAGAATCGTTCGATGAGTCCGATGATGGTCGACTTTCCGGACCCGCTCTGCCCTACCAGTGCGGTTGACTTGCCTGCCTCGATGTGGAGGGTGAAATGTCTGAAGACGACGACGTCAGGGCGTGCTGGGTAAGCGAAGTCCACGCCGCGGATGTCGATGGCTCCGTTGACTTTCTTCGGGCGCTGCCCCTCCTGATCGTTGGGCTCGATGCGGGTGTCGCGGTCCAGCACACGGAATACCGAGCCCACGGCGTCGGCGCCCTTGGCCAGGTCGGTGGTCAAGCTGCCTGCTTCGGCAATGACACGGCCGGTGCTGACGAGAATCATGAAGGTCTGGAAGAGGGCCTTTGAGGTGATGTACCCTTGATCGATGAGCTTGCCGCCGTACCAGAAATCGAGGGCCCAGGTGCAGTGCATGACGCTCTGGGAGAAAGCGAGGCCGATGCCGGCGAACCACGACTGCCGGATGCTCTCGCGGCGAGGGCCTTCCTGCGCAGCGTGGAACATCTGGAGGATCCGGTCCTGCGAGGAGAAGGCGGCGATGGTGCGCAGGTTGGAGACGGCCTCGGCCGCGATCTTGCTGCTCTGGGACTGTGACTTGATGGCCTTCGCCGACAACCTCTTGAGGAGGACACGGCGAGTATAGAAGGAGACGATAACGAGGGGTTGCACGGCAATTATGACAAGGGCCAGCCTCCATGCGATGACCAGTCCCAAGGTCCATGCAATTGCCACCGCCGAGGCCGTCTGAATTATTAGAGACAATCGATCGCCCACCAATGATCGCACCTGCATGCCGGACAGCCACTGTGGTCAGTGATTCATGGAGTTCGAGGAGTGTTTGCGAAGGCGTGATACTTACCACGTTGGCATCATTAGCGAGTCGAGCGAGAACGGCTCCGGTAGAGTTCTCATCCTCGTCGAACCAGCCCACTTCGAAAGTAAGGATCTTGGAGAGCATCCTCTCTCTTACCCGCTTCGTCAGGTACTCCCCCATGGCACCAAAGTTGTAGTGCTGCACGACGTTGATGACGAAAGATAAGATCGCCAACGCCACGAAGATGAGCGCGTAGGTCCTCGTGTTCGACTTGATCCGGTCGTTATCGTTCGTGAAGAACACCGACACCAGGCCACCCATTGCGAATGCATACGACGGCTGAATCGCACCGAACAATATCGCGCCGAGGCTCCCCAGCAGCGCCTGCTTCCACTCCGGCGCGTTCAGCGCCAACAGCCTCCGGAACGAAGGTTCCAGGAGTTTTGGCTGCTTAAAGGTCTCATCGTCGCCATCGGCAGACGTGTCAAAGGACCTCTTTGAGCTGCTCCTGCTGGCGGCCGACAACCTCCTGCTCATGCTGCCGTTGCTTCCGGTCCGCGAATCTGACGTGATTTCATTCACGGCGGAGGAGGACGTTCCTCCTTCGACTTTTGTAGCTCTTGCGGTCTGTTGTAAGCGGACGAGCGACGAGTAAAGCCCCTCTTCGTTGCCCATGAGCTCATCGTGGGAGCCGATCTCCACGACCTGGCCATCTTGAACCACCGTGATCACGTCGGCGGTTCTTATGGTGGAGAGGCGGTGCGCGATCACGATAGCGGTCCTGCCGACGGACGCCAGGTCGAGCGCTTCTTGGACGACCCGCTCCGACTCCGAGTCCAGTGCACTTGTGGCCTCGTCGAGGAGGAGGATCCTGGGTGACTTGAGCACCGCCCTCGCAATAGCTATCCTTTGCTTCTGTCCTCCCGACATCTGCACCCCTCTTTCTCCTACCTGTGAACAACCAGCTTTTGGATTAGCATCTGCATCACTGGCGCCTATCTCCTACAGACAGGTTCGAAGCATGATGATGCATTCAGTGGCTACTCCAATCAAGAGAACTCCTCATCGGTTGACCTATGAACATTTCTTTAAATTCATGGGCAGCAGGATTCTATGAGCACAAAGGAATTCAAGATAACGTTAGAATATGGACCAGAAGCTAGATTCCTTGAATACAACCTACCTTCTTAGATACGCATAGGACGTAACTGGTGACGTTAAAAGTTCATGAACCAGATTCTTCGCCTTTAACATACTATTATTCCATAAAGGTGATAGAAGAGATGGGATTCTTCTTAATTCGGTGGCGATTGCTGTGTTATGTCATAAAATATATGCATGTTTATGGGATATAATAAGCCGACATCAACATGGTTTATGGATACCAAACTGGCACATGTCGACGCTTTCACATGTGTATCCTTGATGTAGTTTATGGAGCTGATGAGAAAAGGAGAGTTGAAATCGGTCTACCTGGGTGTCGTATCCCTGCGGCAGCTGAGAGATGAAGTTGTGGGCGTTTGCTACCTTGGCGGCTGCCACCACCTCCTCCATGGTCGCGTCTTCCTTCCCGAAGAGTATGTTTTCCTTGATGGATGTGGCGAACAGAGCAGGCTCCTGGCTCACCAACCCCATCTGCGACCTCAGCCACTTGAGCTTCAGCCTCCTGATGTCCACCCCATCAAGCAAAATCTCTCCCGCGAGCGGGTCGTAGAAGCGTTCCAACAGCGCAATCACCGTCGACTTCCCCGACCCGCTGCCGCCCACCAGCGCCACCGTCATCCCCGCAGGCACCTTCAGATTGAAGTCCCGGAATATGAAGGTCGCCGGTCGCGATGGGTAAGCGAATTGCACCCCCTTGAATTGTACGCTCCCGGACACGCTCGCCAACACTTGACCGTCACTGCTCTCGGTGTCGATCTTGGGAACCCGCCTGATTACCTTCATTATGCGCTCTCCGGCTGAGCTTGCCTCCGTGAAGTACTTCACATTGGAAAGACCCGATCCCAGCGCCCTGTTTCGACAGTCTGTTAGATGCAATGCAATGCACGGAACTCGCGGAGAGCGGAAAGGGGAAGAGGAGTAGTCGGGCAATTACAGGCCGCCGACGATGACGGAAACCCCAACCGCGAAGACGGTACCGCCCTTTGCGCCGTGGTACATGACGAGGCGGCTGCCGTACCAGGCCATGAAGGACCAGATGGCGAAGGTGATGCCGTTGCTCCCGATGGCGAGACCCTTGGCGAGGCCCTGCTTGAGGCCGAGCTTGACGGAGTGCTCGAGCGCGGCAGAGAATTTGGCCATGGTGCCGGCCTCCGCCGTGAAGGAGTAGACGGTGCGGATGGAGGAGACGGACTGCTCCACGATGGTGCCGGCTTTGTTGTACTCCTCCCCGATCTTTCTCGCCAGGCCCATGAGGATCCGCCCGTACATGAGCCCGGGAATAATTAGGAGCACCACCGTCGGGCAGGCCACCAGGGCCAGCCTCCACATCATGACGAATCCGGCAACGTAGCTGCCCACGAATGCGGCCGCGTTCATGATGAAGTTGGGCACCTGCACGATCCCTCGTTACGATGCTGCAAGCGCTGATCAAAGAGGAGGGAGGAACAGCAAAGACCTTCTCGCTGATGGCGTCTTGGACGACGAGGCTGTCGCTGGAGACGCTGGTGATGACCTCGGTGCCGGACCCGGCGTTGAGATCGAAGTACTCGACATCCTGCCTCATCACCGCTTTCAGGTACCGCGATCGCATTCGCGAGGCTTGACGCTCGCCGGTCCTCGTCCAGCAATATCCCTCTGCAAAAGGATGTCCGGATTGAAATCTCGTACTCGAGCTACACAGAATCCCAAGGAACAGAGCGTACCGCAAAAAGACGCCACAAAACTTCCGCACGCCAAGTACAGCATGTTGACGGCACCCTGATGCACGCCATGGCTAAAAGGATTTAGCAGATGAGAGACAAACGAAAGATCAAGGAGGAAAAGGAGAAGCATGTCACCTTGTTGATAGAGCCACTAAAATCGGACAAGGAAGAAGGGCCACTTCCCAAATCATTAATGATTCTACTGGTCAGGTAAAACATGACAGGCAAGGACACGCCGTCGCCGACGGCGCCGATGAACCCCACAGTCATCAAGAAACGATCCACAGTATCGGCATGCATAAATATCGTCCAAAAGGAGGACATGGAGGAAGAACTCCCTTCGGTTCTCCCACCAGCCTCCTCTCTCTCTCCTCTCGCCATCTCTCTCCTTTCTCCTTGAGACAGAGAGCAGAGTAACGAAGTTTCAGGCCATCTCTTTTATGCCCTCTTCCTCGTAGGTGGCATTCGGAAATAAAGACCGGCGAAATTGAACAGAATAGGTAGGAAGGGATGGGAAACTGCCATACAGCGAGATGGATTCCCAATTAAAGATTTGCCATATTCGATAATATCATTTACTTTTCTTGTATTTTTAATATTAAACCGCCAAACAAGCAGGCTGTTGGTTTAAGGCACGAGTTTTGGAATCGCGATCGAGTGAGTCATCTAACGCGGTGGACAAGCAAGGTGATATCGTCATTAATGACGACTACAAGTTATGATTGTGACAGCCATCCAGCCAAGCCTAGCCATCGATTGACTCTGCCGCGCGGCCAAATTGGTCTCGACACGTCACTTCAGGCGCCGATGCCCGTCTATTTCGGTGCCGGTTAGAGGTCACATGCGAGGAAAGCGAGTCACCTTACCTACTCAACATTCAATTAGTCTTTTTTTTTTATCACGTTGTTTATGGTCGATAGACGATATTATATTATGGTGACCGACTTCTTTACCGTGCGTAGTTTGCAACACATGATCAAAAAGCGAATTGCTTTAGCAAATTGTATGTCGCAAATCGTAGCACGCCACCTTCTGGTCGCTCTCCTAAGGTGACGTGCGGTACGAACCCAACTGTGTTTGTTGGCCATGACGGGTGGGTGCCAGGAGACTACAAGGAGTCCATTGTGGGCACCTCCCCGACAACACCCATCGCATCCATGTGGACTTCGATAGGTGAAATGAAACGGGGGATCAACGTACCAAGTAACGTATCAAAGTCGAATGAAACCACCGTCGTAACTTCAAAGACAAGTCAATGTTGAAGACAAGCACGACTTCGCCAAATATTTGGCGACAACATACCTTGTAGACTGTATGAACGAAGGTGGAAAGTCTTTGCCCAAACACCAACGTTTTGCAGCAAAGTTAGTACAGTTGATAAGACGATATATTACGCAGTACTAACTTAAATCGAAACGTACCTGTGGACTATATGTCATCGCGGGGACTCCGACGGACGGCACCGCCGACCGCACTGGTGGTGCAGAGCGGTTCCGGGAAATCGACCATCGTCGGACTCATCGAGCGATTCTATAACACGCTTAAAGAGATAGTAAAGATCGACGGAAGGGAGATCGAGCCCTGCAACCTCCGATCGACGAGGAGGCACGTCGGAATGGAAGCGCAGGAGCGGACGCTGACCATCCAGGAGAACATCACGTAGGGGACGTACGGAAGGAGCCACCGCGGCGGAGATTAGAGGACGCGGCCAGGGCTGCAACCGCGTACGACTTCGTTAGCTCTCTCGATGATGGCTACCACACGTACTGCGGCGGCCGCGGTGTGCCGCCCTCCGGCGGGCTGATGCAGCGGATGGCGATCGCGAGGGCCAGTATAAAGAACACGGCGTGACTGCTGCTGCATTATTTAGGTTGAAAGTTGTTGTAATTTTTATATCATAAAATTATATTTAATATGTAGATAAAAATGTTATCAGATTTTTTTTTTCATTTTACTTGGTTAATAAATAATAAATAGTTTGGATTATTGCAAGGTCCTGATCTGCTCTCAGCGTATACCACCATAAAGAGAAAGAAAACCGAATCTGACATACGAGGAGGATGAATCATGAAAACTGCAATACTGACTCTGACGTATGACGAGGAGTTATCACGAGAACTGCAATGACAGTACTGACTCTGACACATGTCGACAGAACTGCCAAGGCAGTAGGACCCAATCTCATTTGGCAAGCAACCCAATCCGATTCGATCCATACAAAGTAAGTCGTGATGGACCACCGAAGTCGGTGGCAGGTCGCAGTGGCGTACAGCCGGAAGCCAGATGATGTGACACCGCAGGAGTTCTGAAGTTGGAGTGTCCCACGAATGCTGTTCAGCTGCGAAGACGATGCAGAGCAGCGTAGGGGACGAAGCATTCATTGATCTGTTGCTGTTGGAGGATGGTGTGGGTGGAGTTTCCTACGAATGCTGTTCGGCTGCGGAGGCAACGAAGAATTAGCCTGATGATGTCGTCCCTCAGGGTGATATCACTTTTATTTGGTTCGTGCATAAATGTCTGAAATGTCGATATCGGATGAGATTTTTAATGTCTGCATTAATGGTGCTATTGCATTATTACACAAAAAAATATATTTGAAGTTCGAATTTATATTTTTTTCATCTTATATGTTGTTTAATGTAGTATTTTTTTATTTAAAAGATTATAATATCTTCTTTGTTTCTTAGATTCATATTTTTTTAATAATATATTAATTAAAAAATGATATGTAGATATCTAACTTTGCATGGATGTCAACTTGACATCAAATCAAACACCTAATCAACCTTGTGTGTTTGATGATTCAAATATCAATTAACGGATTCAAATATCTTCACATTAACGCATTCAAACCTCGATTAACGCATAATATCAATAATATAGCTTGATGATTCAAATATCTTCACATTCTATTAACAGATGATGTTTCAATATCAAAGAATAATTATCTACTACATATTATTATTTATAGGTGCCTACAAGTCAATCACGTTAGTGATAACACCTATGACACGTAGCGACAATCTTTTTACTTGTTGTTACTAGTATTGAGATCATGATAATGAGACTGATTCACCTTTAAACATATATCCTAAATCATCTCAGACATAGGTTACTCGAGAAGGATATCAACATAATCGGATAGATCGGTACATTATATACTTGTTCATATGATAGAGGCGACTGGTCTCATAGTCACTCATGTGAGAATACTAGATGTATAGTACAAGTGCTCATAGGAGAATGAGTTCATTTATTGATCCGCTTAATAAATACCGGATGATTAATGATATCTAACGTCGGACAACGATTCCATAATCCCAATTATGTGTTTGGTCCTTAGACTTAAGACACCAAATATACTTTGTATGAGTACTCCATTCTTTGACGCCAAACTTATATGTTTGAAAGTTTCAGATCTGATACATCGATTCTTAAGAATGACAGCCAACCTTATGAAGGTATTTAAGTGTCAACAAATGATCATCCACTCTCAGTATCTCGAGAGAAATATCTTATATGTGTTTGCTCAAACAAAATCTTTAGTTAGGGTCGTTCGAATCGAGAGAGAAAGAGTTATCCAAGAGAATTCGATTAGAGCGAGACTCAGACAAGATTTCGTGTGGGCCTAATGTTACCATGTCCAATACATATTAGATGAATTATAGACTATAGAAACATGATAACTGAGGATAGACAAGTCCGATGTATTAGATCCCTTGTACCGTATAGGGACTATAGCATAGTGGCATAGTACGTCCATAATCGATGAGTCGAGTAAATTATTATTGAGATAATAATTCACTATATCATATGGAGTTTTGAGTCAGAAGGAGTTTTGACATGATTGACTCACGGCCAATTCAGTATCGGGTCTAAAGGGTCACATACATATGGTGGGTACTACGACGAGTAAATGTACAGATATGAGATATCCGTGGAACCCTTAGTTTAGATCCTATGGATAAGATCCATTTAGATAGAGATCTAATATCTCATAAGAATATGATCTATCAAGGGTTAAACTGCTTGCACCTCTATAAATAAGAGGAACCTCACGGTTTATAGACTAGAAGTTCTTGTGGTCACCCCTCCTATTCTCCTCATCATCCTCTCCTCCTCTTTAGCTCCAATAGCCTTATGGTGTGTGTGGAGAGGGAGATCCCGCAATAATCTGAAGACATCTGTCGTGTGGATCACCGCTAGAGAGGAGTATGCGAGTTCTCCTCCATCCTCTCCATCAGATCTAAAAATTTTAAAGATATATGATCTCTCTATGTAATACTTCTCACATGATACATGTGATTTTCAGATTTACGATTTTCTCATGCACTGATCGTCGCACAACAACCAAACAATTGACTTTGAAAAATCTAATTTTATTTTTTATTTTTCGTTGTGCATGAAATGTCTATCCGTGATTTTCTAACATATATGAGTAGTTTTGTTCATACATAAGTAGGTACACTTTTAAGTTAGTTATATTCTTAGCTTTGAACATTGGGTAAGCTCCCCCTTGGGAACTCTCAAAACCTCGGTAATACATACCTAGAACTTTCATTCTCAATGAGTAAAATCTAAAATGATCATAATTTCTATATGGAGTGAACATGTTATCCATAATCCAATAAATCATAAATTCATAAATATACATTTGATTCTCCGGTCACAATTCGACTTTTTACATCTCTTTGCCATACTATAAAAATCCCTTAGGTATGTTGTCATTGGATAAATGATATCTCATTTAATACAAGATAATATGGTTTAGATTATACTCTAAAGACTCGGTATTTATCAAGTCCTTTTAAAAACTTAAGTATTGAAAGGATTTTGTTTTATACTCCCAAGATAATTTTGTAGAACCAAAACGAGTAAATTCAAAACTCTACCTAGTTTTACCAATAATATTCTTAGGAACAATAACCAACTCCCATATTTTTGTTATATTTATTTTATTTACAATGGTAAAATTTATTAATTTGATAAATAATGAAACTTTTTAATCCAACTACTTAACGGTGAAAAAGACTCTTTTACCAAGCGTGGGATATAATACAAATGAGTAGGTTATTCTAAGGATCTCTAAAAATAAAAAAAAAATTCAATACTCATGAAATATTTTTAATTATTTTACAACAACACTTTAGAATTCATAATCGAACAATTGATAGATTGGCGGATGAAAAAATCATATGACTACTACATTTGATGACATATTAATCCCTGAATAAAATCACAATGACATCGCTGCTCTTGGCACAAAACAAAAAATCTTATCTATCATCATATTTCATGATCATCATTTTATTTCTAGTCATCATATATTCAAACAGATCAAATGATAAAATATCATGATAATATATAACATATAAGACTCAATCCATTAGGAACCTTACACTAAAATGGGACTATAGCTCATTTCACGTGCGGTAGTAACAATTGCATCAACAACTTAAATCTTAATCTCAAATATTTGAAACCAATAATCATTTTCAAATCATAATTTCAAATAAAGTATATAAATTCATTAAATCAGAAAATCATAATGTATCAGTCTCTTTAAAATCTTTAATTAACCTCAACCCTGACTGAAATAATCCAATTGGCTTGAATGAAATATGTTTTAATTAGAGTCCAATTGGACCGACATCAAATTCATCTAGGACTGGTTTGAAACCATCCTAAACCAGCCTAATTGTTCTCGAGTGAGCCCAATTTGAGCTAAACATGCATGAGCAGATCAAACCGGTTCGAACGAGGCCTGAACCTGTCAGACTCGGACCGGGGCACAAAGGGGCCACCATGCCCGGCCTACCAATCGGGCGTCGGCATTGGGCCAGGTGTAAACTTGGGCTAAGAGTCATGCTGGTGGGCCGGGCCGACATGAGCTCAAGGTCAAAGTTCTAAATCGAAGTCACGTGCGTCACACGTGCTAAGATGGTAGAAACACTTCAACCGAATGAAGCACCGTAAATAGAAAAAGAAAGAAAATATATGATCGAGATAGATAAGATAAAGCAAACGTCACATTGATTATAAGGTATAATCCAAGAGATATAACTCTTCACCAAGTAGTAATTACAACTACCAAAAATTATTCTAATAATTTTTTTTTTGTTTTAAAAATATCTCTGACATAAATATTCAAAGGCTATAACTTAATATTCAATTATTGATAATAAATTTAGTTATAATTTATGATAAACTTATTTAGAAGGTACGAATGATTCATACTATAAAGAATGAGACTAAAAGGTGATTAAAATGCCGTCCGATATGTTTAGTTAGCTCCGGACATGAAATTATTGACCATAATTTTTCTTACAATTTATGCGGAAAAAAATAATTTCCAATGTTATTAGACAGATTAATTTAGAAGGCACAAAATATTTGCATTAGAAAGGTAGAGAGAAGAAGTTAAATGCATCGTATCAATTTAACAAGCATAGAAAGAATAATATATTAACTAGTAGAATACCTATCGACTAAAATTTATGGAAACTAAGGCTAACGAGAGAGATAGAATGTATGGTAAAAACTAATGAGATTGTTAGAGAGGATATGCCATATTAACACTGTTTTAGAAGATAATACTAATGAGATTAAATGAAAATAATAAAAAAGAGAGAAATTAAAAGAACGTATTAAAATTGCCACACCATCGATTAAATTTTCATATTAATCTCTTGAATAACGAGTTTAAGTAGGTACAATGTATTTAGTTAAAATAAATATAATAAAAATTGACTATTATTTATTTCATGAGTAGATAGAGTGCATGCATGTGGCTTTCCAAAGGCATCCTTCCTTATGTCTCATGGTTTAACCATGATGGAAACTGGAGCATGATAAAATATAGGAATTTTTTAATCCAAATTTAAAATATGAAAATGAATTTTTTTTGTGTCTTTTTTATATTATGTAAAAATAGAAAATATGTGATTTCATTTGACCCATTTCCTAATCCCGAGCTGGACATGCTTGTTGGGTTCTGCTCTCCTAAAATACGGCACCGAAGGACGCAGATCCACCGTCCACAGAGCCGGGAGCAGATCTTAAAGCTTCCAATCGTGTGATAGGCGTCGGTGGCTACGAAATGAAACCCCCGTGTCTGCGGTCGCAGGCCATTGTTTATTGACCGGTTACCCGCCGACCCCACTCTATTTTTTTGGGTGCGGACGTGGTCGCATCCTTTTTGAAACCCACTCTCCGTTCTCTCTCTCTCTCTCTGGTTCTCTAATCTCCGATTCAACCATCGAGGAAGAAGCTGCCGTCCTCCCTCCCTCCCTCCCTTCAGCTTCCTCACCCGATTACCCGATCCCCGATCTCCGATCCTCGCCTTCCCGAGTCCCCAGATCCTGATCGCCCCCGATTCGGCTGGCCGTCTCCTCTCCTTCGATCCGGGGTTTGAATTGGAGTTCCAGATCCGGATCTCGCCCCCCCGATCGGGTTATCTTCTTGACTCAATCGCGGAATCTGTGATTCCCGGGGTTGAGGTTTGGTCTTTGATCCATCGCTGCCGAGATCCGGACCTCTCTTGCTTTGCCGTCGATGGAGGCAATGGAGGAACTGAGCCAGCTCGCGGAGTCCATGATGCAGGCCGCCGCGCTCCTCGCGGACGAGGACGTCGATGAGGGATCAAACAAACGGAGGTCGTCCACCTTTCTCAACGTCGTCGCCCTTGGCAATGTTGTGAGTACACCTGCGACCCTAACCCATCCCCTGTTCGACCTTATACTTGCTTATTTTACCCCCTGAGAACATGGACGATCCTTTAGAAAGTCCAATTTCTTGATCATTGTTTCTCTTATCTGTGCTCATAACTTCAGGGTGCCGGTAAATCAGCGGTGTTGAACAGTTTAATCGGACATGCCGTCCTGGTATGGTGAATTTCAAATTAGATTTCTGGTTGCTTTTCAATATTTTGTGTTTCATCGTTTGTCCCTGCTGTAAACCTAACGGACTTTGATTACTTAATGCAGCCGACCGGAGAAAATGGTGCAACTCGTGCTCCTATAAGCGTTGATCTGCAAAGAGATGGCTCGTTGAGCAGTAAATCAATTGTATTACAAATAGACAACAAATCCCAGCAGGTTTCTGCAAGTAAGAACTTTTGAAACATTACAGTGGATTCATTGATTAATTTGGGTATTGCTACTTGAGGAGTTCCTTTCATTTATCGGTTTGAAATGCTCCCTATCGATGTACCTTTCTCTGTTTGTTGTAAGGTGCTCTTAGGCACTCTCTTCAGGATAGGCTCAGCAAAGGCTCAGGAAGGAGCCGTGCAGATGAGATCAATTTGAAGCTTCGGACTAGCACAGGTTTGCGAATTTATTTTCCTTCTGTTGTTATTTTGATCCTAACCATGCAGAAAAAGGTCTAGAACTTTGTTAGGTCTCTTGGTGAATGGCTGCTTTTCCATCCTCTCTTGTTCATTGTACATTTCATTTCTCGGGGCCTAAATACTTGGCACACCACTTTATGTTGCTACAATTTTTGTATATGGTCTTGAACCTCTGTGTTTTTTATAACAATTCGTATTGTCTAACTATTATGAACATCATCAAAGGCTAGGCTTTATATAATATGTTATTCCTTTGTACTTGCTCTGGGTAGTTAATTTGATCTTCTCTTTGTTTTCCTTTCACTCCTTTTTGGCAAATGCACATGTTTCAACTTCCCAATATGTTTGAAGCACCAATAATGGTGCTCTCATATACTGCATTCAACTTCTACCATTTATGGGTTTGTTCACATACAATATCATTTGCCTATGATAGATGTTTCTGATATACAATCTTATAACTGCTGATTAAGCTTAAAATGTATTTCTACAAGATCTTGGTTTCATACTTCTCTTTCAGTATATATGAATATATACATATATATGGCAGGAATTTGAGACATATTAGTTGCACATATAATATATCAACCTGGGGTGGAGCCAAGATTCTGCACAGGATGGTGATCATCATTTAATAGTCCGAATGTCATTTTAATAGAAATCATTTATATAGTTTTTGAATGATAAGCAATTGAATGTGATAAACAATATAGCCAAAATAACAATAGCATAAGATTCATCCTATCCAAATGCAACATCTAAAAATCAATAAAATTACTTGCAAATTTCTAAAAATAAAAATTCTATCTAGACTCAAATAAACTAAACTCCTTGATCGAGATACATCAACCTTCCTCTATCTCTTTATACTGTTGGCCTTTTCCTAGAAGGTGCTGCACTTTTCTTGTATAAAGACAGTAAAGTCAAGTTGCTGTCCTTTTATAATCATGTCTTTGTTTCTGGGGTTTTCCTTTTACTGCTCTCTACAATGTTGAGTATCTCTAGTATACCAATGCCTGTCAGTTGTTTTTGAGTAAAAATAAGTTATATTCATAGCTGACATATTTTTTTTTTCTTTATTTAATCAGCTCCTTCTTTGAAATTGATTGATCTACCAGGCCTAGACCAGCGGGCTATGGATGATTCTGTGGTAAATTGCTATATCCAGCTGTAATTAAAAAAAATAATGGCATTGCTCATTTATTTATAAATATTTTGGGAATGTATTATCTTGTTTCAGGTTAGTGATTATGGGGCACATAATGATGCAATATTGCTAGTTATAATTCCAGCTGCTCAGGCACCAGATATCTCTTCTTCTCGAGCTCTTAGACTGGCTAAAGAGTTTGATGGAGAAGGTTTGTACTGTTTGTATAATAGCTTTAGATCCATTTGAACATGAAATTGTATTCAAAGATAGACCTTTGGGCTTCTATTGAGTTGTCTTCTCCCCTGTTGTAGATCTTTGACCTGCACCTCATCTGCTTCGTGTTCTTTAGGGACAAGAACGATTGGTATTATTAGCAAGATTGATCAAGCTGCTGGGGACCAAAAACATCTTGCTGCGGTTCAAGCTCTGCTTTTGAATCAGGGGCCACGGAGTGCTGCTGATATTCCATGGGTTGCGCTGATTGGTCAATCCGTTTCTATTGCTTCAGCACAAGCTGGAGGAGTTGGATCTGAAAGTTCACTTGAAACTGCTTGGAGAGCTGAGACTGAAAGTCTTAAAACAATACTTACCGGAACTCCACAAAATAAGCTTGGAAGAGTAGCATTAGTTGACACTCTTGCGAAACAAATACGTGCAAGAATAAAGCTTCGGCTGCCAAATATTCTTTCTGGGTAAATCTTTCTTTCATATGCCGTTACATGTTTTTTTGTAACAAATTATATGTTTAAACTATTATTTTATATACAAATTCATGTATCTTTTTGGTTGACAATTTTTTAATTGACATAGGGAAGTTGAGAAGTAATCTAAAAGTTTAAATATCATTTCTTTCCTTATGTGTTTTAATTATTAAACACAACAGTTGATTAGTTGTCACAACCTGGTTCGATGGAAAAACTGAACCATTAGTTTGGTAGGTCTGAAACCATGTGATCCAAAATGCTCTAGTCTCAGCTAATCTAATCCTATAAAGAATCACATTTATTCTTTCACTTCTAAGGTGTGAATAAACTAAGGTGACAATCTTCCCCGTTTAATGGTTGATATCCTTGTCGAATCCATATCACTACATGGACAAACCTGGCTAGGTTCTCAGTGATTGGTAATTCTTTCAAGTTTCATGTATGCTAGTTATGAATTGATACAAACTACAAACATTTAATCACTTGAATTTTTATTCAGAAATGCAATAAATTGTATTGTTCCTCATGTCTTATTTCAAGGCATTGACTTCTTATAAGTGATACAACTGCTAAATCTTCCTGTGGATTTACTGATAAACTTTGAAACCCTCTTCAGAAATGGCAAATTCCCATTGTCTTTCTATCAAGCTAAGCTATTTTATGTTTAACAGCTTGGTAGAAATATCGTCTTTTCTGTATGCAATTTGTGGACTTGTAAGATGTTGTGCTGGTTGGTTGATATGTTGACTTTTGAAGTTTATTATTCTTGTGAATGAGTGCATTTTCTAGATTTTCTTCACATATTTATAGATGTTTATGACATCCATTTATCTGCCTTGATCCTTGCAGACTACAAGGTAAGTCCCAGATTGTGCAGGGTGAATTGTCTAGGCTTGGTGCACAAATGGTGCAGAGTGCAGAAGGTACAAGGGCTATTGCCTTGCAGCTTTGTCGAGAATTTGAGGATAAGTTTCTGGAGCACATTGCTCTTGGTGAGGTTAGTAATTATGATTTACAGTTGTTGATATATTTATTATGATATTTTGCATACAGCTTCAGTTCTTCTACTCTAAATCTATTCTCATATTACCTTCATCACACCGTATTTTATGGCTTTCCTCCTCTTAGCTGTAATGAAATTTGCCTGTTCATAAGTGGCGAGTGGCTTTTGGTCATTGGTGTCTCTCTAGATTCTTGTGCAATATTACTTGTTCAATTGAATTTTTTTGTTTCTCTTCTAAATTGGTGCTGCATTTTTTTTTTTCTAAATTGGTGCTTCGTTCTTCATGTAGACCAGTAATTTTTGAAGAATTGACTGAATGCTATCTCATGCTATTTGATCACAATACACTAAGGATTCCATGTTATCAATGTGCTTGTCATTGTCTCAGAAAACTGTAAACAAATGTGTTCTTGCCTCATCTTATTGGATAAAAAATATGTATTGATCCATTCCTTTTAATAATATGATGATAGTGTACATAACATACAGTATTTTGTCTCTTCACTCAATATGAGTACTTGTTCCCAAGAGGTTTTGATCCTCATGGTTGTCAGACTTTAATTATGAATCTCATGATAAATTTGTTTTGTTTTTCTCATATTATCAATATCGTTGAGGTCTAAACATTTGCCTAGTCTTTGTAGTTGACATCTTAGGGTTGTGAGAAACTAGATATAATTAAATGATTGTCTGTTGGCTAAATTATTGTTGTACTGGACAGTCTGGAACCAACATCAAGGGTTACACTTGAAACTCAAATGGCACTTAATAGGAGCTCTGGTGATGTATATGCAACTTACATGAAAAGTTAAAAACTTCCAAGTATCATGAGACCAAAACTAATGAGTTTTGATAGGCTTGTGGTCAATTCATAATTTTGTAATGCGACTACTTGTTTTTGTACTTTCACTATGAATGTATTGACAGACGCAGGACAGTGCGGCCAATATGGCTAATTTTCTCAAGATCCCTTTAGTAGTGGTGCCTGTTCTCAACCACGGTAAATGTAGTCAGGAGATGGGAGTTGCCCAAAATTTGAAGAAGCTCATTGGTTGCTTAAATATCTACTTTGTTGGTTTATGACTGTCTTGAGCAGATTCGACAATAAGAGCTGGATTACAAGCTTGGCATTTGGCAAATGATGCTCACTCAAGACACAAGTCAAATGCCAAAAACCTTAATGAAAAAGCCTGTTAATGTTGTAAAAAACATAGAGGACCTGGTTAGTAATGGTAGGCCATCTTGTTTACGATATAGATCATTCCTTCACTTACCAGCCATCATGATCTCCTTTGCTCAATTTCTTGATATCTTTGTTAGGCATCAACTATAGCCAAAGGTCATCTTTTGGCATTTTATGTAGGAATAATTGATGTTGCCTTACACCGTTGCATTAGAATCATCAATTTTCCAACTCATTTGGCCAACCTGATGATACAATGTTTGGATCTTAACTTGGTTCACAACATGTCAGCCAAAACTAATATGTTTGAAGAGGTGCTTTTGGTGCCATTAAACAGTCATGAATCTTGTCGATTGTCTTGCCAATGATTGATACAAAATGCATAAATCCAAGATATTGATGGTTGGCTGTTAATTTTTTGTTTCCTTGTCAGACTATTGGGTCTATGATCCATTTTCCATGAGATGGTTGTAACCTAGTTGTCAATAACATGAATAAAACAAGATTTGTTGATATTACCATACTTTTTGTTAGTAGCTAGGCATTCAAATGCCCATCTCGGCACACATGAAGAACCCACCTCAATTCTTGTCAGCATACAATGAAGGCTAGCATAGTACAATTAGTCAAACCCAAGCTGACATAATAACTCAATTGCTTTTATGCCTTGATTACATAGTCAAAAAAGCTAGCCCAGTTACTAGAGGTCTTTCCATTTGCATAATACTGTATTTTACTTATTTTCCCATACTGGACCATTGTGTTGCACATGAACCAAACCATACAAATAGAGCACCTGAAGAGAGTTATCCACTAACTGTATCTGTATTAATTTGTAACAGCATGACGCGTGGCTGAGTTTATTATCCAAATGGGACAAGAAAAAATAAGAGGAGTGCAAGCATATTTCTGTTGTTTAATTGCTGTAGACCTACTAGCTACTAGCTTTTTTGTCATCTTTATTAGGTTATTTCTTTCTTGTATTTACTGATGGAGTTCTATAGTTTTTACTAAACTTGTCACTTTCTATTTGTAAGGTTTTTCTGGCAAAACAGAGATGCAATAATTATTAATTACTATTTCAAATCGTCATGTAATATCTTCCATTTAATACATGGCAAAACTTGTGTTTCAATGACAGGGTGCGGGTTGGAAAGTTGTTGCAACTTTTGAGGGAAATTTCCCTAGCAGAATAAAGCAGCTTCCATTAGATAGACATTTTGATATCAATAATGTCAAAAGGGTATAGAAACCTTTCTGTGCAATCTTATATAAGATTATGTTACTCAACTGGATGTTGCCTAATTACTCTGCATGATGTCATTGTGTGTTCTAGATTGTGTTGGAAGCTGATGGTTATCAGCCATATTTGATATCACCTGAGAAAGGTTTGAGATCTTTAATAAAAGGAGTACTAGAACTTGCAAAAGAACCATCACGCCTTTGTGTCGATGAGGTAAATGAGCAATATATTTTGTTGTCACTGTAGTTGGTCTGGATGTGGATTTTAAATGGCAAATCTCTTCATGCCATGATCAGTATTTTCTGCTTTATGGTGTAGAATTTTGTGCAAGTTTATTTGGATTTTTGTTGCACAAGTTCATTCACATTCTTATATATTGATGTACTTATTTTCCCTCATATATTTTCTCTCTTTCTGGAATTTTCTCTGATGAAAATTTGCAGCAACAACCTACATATATTTACTAGGGATTTACCTGCCTTTAGGTTAGAACACTCATATTCTTTTGTGTTCTTTTTTAAGTTTATTTGTGAATTTGCCTAAGCTGAAGTTTCTTCCTCTAAGTATGCTCTGTGATAACTCATGACAGACTTATGAGGAACTCCCTTTAACATTTTCAACATGGTGATAACTGATAATGCATGATTTATTACATAACAGTTCTTTCATTGATATAGTAGATTGATGGCTGACATGCACTAGAAATAGATTATGTAGCATGTTATTATGACAGCTTTAGCAATTACTATGTTACTCATGTTTGAAATGGTTGTCAAATAGGTACATCGTGTTCTGTTAGATATAATTTCTGCTGCTGCAAATGCTACCCCGGGCCTAGGCCAATATCCTCCATTTAAGAGAGAGGTAAAAACATTGTTACTGTTGTCCTGTTTAATAATAGAAAATTGTTACTTCATGGACACTATTACCATGAGCTTTCTATTGTCTTATTTTCTTTATTTTGAAAAGGTGGTTGCAATTGCGTCTACTGCATTAGAAAGCTTTAAAAACGAGGCCAAAAAGATGGTTGTTGCATTAGTTGACATGGAGCGTGCTTTTGTTCCCCCACAACATTTCATCCGTCTAGTCCAGCGGAGGTTCGTCTTTTTTTTATAATTTTTTGTTGCTAATAATTGGTAAAAAATAGAAACATTAAGTCAAACATTTTTGCTTGTCCTAAACAATTTTGCATGTCAATATTTTTCCTTAGGTTTTGCCTCTTATATTATAATTTGCTTATTCTTTCCTTTAGCAGTTAGAAGACCAATCAAATAGTAAAAATGCTCATTAATTCTTATAAAACTCAAATGCTTAATTCGACGTATGTTCTTTATGGGATTTTTGTTTCTTTATCAAGAAGTTGATTTAGAGAGGTGATCGGTATTCTTTTAGATCATTGTAGGTTCTGGAGCTTATTGTAAAGTTCTTTTATTATCTAGGTGAATCTTCTGGTCTACCAAATTTGCAAATATCTGTCTTGTCTTCTCTTTTAAACTAGATTATCATTGATTACTAAGTATATGATGTTCACCATAGATAGTTCAAATTAGTAGAATATTTATTTCAGAAAGCTCAGTTATTCTTCTTGGTAGATCTGTTGTTCTTGACATTTCTACAATTGAGGATGTTTCTCGAAATATGCATACAATTATTTATTGTGCTTGTGCTGTCTTCTAATATAAATATGTTTTATCAGAATGGATAGGCAGCGTAGGGAGGACGAGCTGAAGAATCGATCATCAAAGAAAGCAAATGAAGCAGAGCAAGCCATTTTGAATAGAGTTAATCTCTAAACTCTTTATGACCTAATATATTGTCTTTTCTTTCTTGCAAAAGCATAAGAATCTAGTTTCCTGAACAAATGTTCTTCTAAAGGAGGCTTTGATGTTTTCTTGCGTCTCAAATGTTTGTGATTTTTGAATTGTTTGAGCTGTAATTATGGTTACTTCTATTGCACATACTAGGCGTCAAGCCCTCAGCCAGGAGCTCAAGGTGGTAGCTTGAAATCAATGAAGGAGAAATCAAATCAACCAGAGAAAGAAACAAAAGAGGGCTCAGCCTTGCAGATTGCTGGACCTTCTGGAGAAATTATAGCAGGTTAATGCATAATCTTGTGAAGGTTTTGCTTTATCTGGTCAGATAATTTTACAATTAACTAATAGACTCCATAATTTCATATGAGTAGTATAGCTGCTTGCCCAATGTATAAAAAATTGCTGAAAGAATCTGAAAGCTAAATTATATAATTATTAAGATCTCTGTTTTATAGGTAACGAAGTTTTTGCCACAAATAATGGAGGAATGCTTTATCTTTTCTTTTGCAATTAGTTTTTTTTTTTATAGTTTTGTTGTTTAACTCAATAAATAATTGATCATGTCTTTTGATAACTGTAGACAATCCATATATTCTACTATTGATTATTATTCATCACCATGGGCTAATCAAATATTGTAGAAGTGTCACATTGATTTATGCTACTTTAATGTTGTTAATTATGGTTTAATGTATATTTTCTTTTTGAAACTTAAACCTTGCTGGACTAATAAGTTCCTCATTATGGGTTAGCTCTGGGCCATTGTTCCCAATGCTTTCATGGTAATTTTGTCCCCAATTGATTTCTTGTTGAAATACATTGTTTTTATATACATTTGATCATAATTTTCTTTATAATAACTCGTTAGTTTTCAATCATTTGTAACTTAAATTAGGTTGTTTTCACACTGAATTTTATGTGGAGTCATTTAGCTGTTGGTATATATCTGTCAAATAGGGTTCTTACTGAAAAAAAGTGCAAAGACAAATAGCTGGAGCAGGCGATGGTTTGTGCTCAATGAGAAAAGCGGAAAGGTTAGTCTACCACCTTATAGATTTTGTTAATTTCTTAATGTAACTTCAAGTTTTCTTTAAAAATCATGTTTTGATTAGATTGTTGTGTTTTAGCTTGGATACACTAAAAAGCAGGAGGAGAGGCACTTTCGTGGTGTCATCACGTTGGAGGTACTACTTTTATCTTTGTAATTCTTTGTCACAGTTTCAATAACAAAAGCAAGCTCGTTAATTTAACAATTTATATGAATGACAGCTATATGTACATGTGAAAGGGCTAAAAGTTAGTCCCTATGGTCATTCACTTTATCTTTTAATAGCATGGTACTACTGATAAAAATAATCTTGAGTGATGTGATTGATTTCACTCAAATTTGCGTTATTAGCTCAAGATGTGCAGCTGGTCAAGTTTTATATCCACGGGTAACCTTAGTGTAATCTTGACACTACATGTTGAGAAAATTTTTTGCACGATGTAGGTGATCACTGTTAACGAAAACTCGAGGCAGTCTAGTACTATAATATAAGAGTTTGGTGTTTGCAGAGGCAATTCCATTAGATATAGCAAACTTTCTTTCTATTAGCTTTTAGAAAAATCTACCTGGCTATAACTTGGTAGCAGCCAAGTAATCAAACTTATTCAAAAATTGGGAATTGAAATGAATCCTATGCTTATAGAGAGAGAGAGTAGCGGAAGACAAAATTTGATGAACTCTTCCAAGATAACCACAGGTGAATGCTCCACAAATGATGTGAATTGCAGATTCCTAAGTCAACCATCCTCACTAATTTCTCATTCTATGTGGAAAAGCATAGTTGAGAAATATCATTAAAGAATCATAAAAAAATTTGACTAATTGAGTTGTCTTTTGCTTTAATCATTTGTGTTTTGAATGGAAGATTTTCAGTTTGTCCATGAGATGCAATGCGCCACATGCTTGTTGCTAATAATTATGCATTAAACTTGATGCTATATATGTGTAGGGAGTCGTGTTGCTTTAGTCTTAAAAGTTTAAGCTTTCTAGTCTCAGCAGCTGCTTTTCTACATTGTCAATATCCTTATACTTTTGCTAATAAGTAGATATGCTCTGCAGGAATGTAACATTGAAGATCTTTCAGAGGAAGATGAACCTCCTAAAAGTACCAAGGACTCCAAAAAGGCAAATGGTCCAGAAAAAGGTCCAAGTCTTGTCTTCAAGATAACCAGCAAGGTTGCATACAAGACTGTTTTAAAAGGTAACTATGTTATGCTTTGTGAACATAACACTAATTGGGTGAATACCCTAAATACTTGTTATTGCTATTAATTCATGATTTTTTTTGAGTTTTCAGCTCACAGCGCTGTAGTATTAAAGGCTGAGAACATGGCTGACAAAGTCGAATGGGTGAATAAGATACGAAAGATCACTGGTTCTAGGGGAACTCCTCTGAAGGGGGCAACTGATTCTGAAGCTAGTCCCGCAATTAGACAAAGTCATTCTGATGGCTCACTAGTAAGTAATACTATGATGGAATACCTTTTTTTTTAGTTAGGGAGGAAAAAAAAGTCCTTTAGTATTTCTATAGAGAATTTAAACACCACATATAAACCATATAACATCTTTTAGCTGGAAATGTATGAGCTTGCAGGATTACTGCAAGTAAATTTTATTTCTGCTTTCTATGTCAATGGTCAAAGCTATGCTATTTTAACATCTGTGCAGTCGTTGATTGGTATGTTCATGACATCTCTCCATTGCTGATTAATCATAAAGTTATGCCTAACCGTAACTTTGCACTTCAAATTTATTTTGCAACATGTCAGCAGTTATCTTGAGTTTTGGAACTCAAACTAACATGCAGAATTTTAGGACACAATGGCTAGAAAGCCAGCTGATCCAGAAGAAGAACTTCGATGGATGTCTCAAGAAGTCCGGGGTTATGTGGAGGCAGTCTTGAACAGCCTTGCTGCAAATGTTCCAAAGGTAACAACCGTATTGTTTTTAGGTCTTTGTACACCAACTCTTCAGATTATAAGCTCTTTTATCTCTTTTCTGATTGAGCAGGCCGTTGTGCTTTGTCAAGTTGAGAAAGCTAAGGAAGACATGTTAAATCAGCTATATAGCTCTGTAAGGTTGGTTGCTTGCCATTCTGTTAGCTTTTGCTTGGAGGATTAAAAACTAGACCACAGAAATATGGTAATATTGGGGTAAATTATAACTATATGTTGAACCCTGGGCTGAGTTTCGGTTGGGTCATAAAACCATAAATTTTGTTGCTCCTAAAAGATCAACTAATGTTTCAAACTATTCCTGGAAATTTGTCCTGGTTGGATAGGACTTGATTAGTTATCTGACATACATATCAGCAGCAAAAGCAGTAGAACATATCCATACTGTTTGGCAAGTGAGGCAAGTTTAGTTTGACAGTCATAAATTTTGGTTGTCAAACCAACCATATCATGTATGTCAAATAACTCTCTCATTGACATGTATGTCAGGTTGGCAAGTTCCGTTGTGTAACCAGGTCTGCTTTCAGCTGAAGATAGGAATCAATTGATGGATGATTGAGAGTTCATGTTTAAAATTAATATAAGATTTTTTTTATATTTAACTAATTTGATTTGTGTAATCAAGTTTCTTTTGCATATATTACAGTTCGACACGATGTTGTCAATTACTAGTATAATTTATTTTTTGTCATTCAAGAATATGAAGATTATTTAAGTTTGGTTTAATTCAGATTGCTTTCTGTACTCACAAACAAAGACTAATAACTATTGATTCTTCCCACTCTCATCCTGTTGGGAATTAATTGTAAGAGAGGAACCAACCATTCCATTTATTATTTCACACAATTCAATTCCTTTTTCATTTCGGATCTCAAACCATGTACCAAATGGCTTATGAGTAGAACTCTTTGCAGGCATAGGTTAAATTTCTAGGTTTCTTCATACTTCCATACTGTGACAGATAAGGTAGGCTCCCAAATGTAACCAGGTTACATGTTATGCTTAATTTTCCCTTGGCTTGGAGTTAGTTGCTAACTTGGAATCGGGTTCCCAGCTGATAAAATATTTCCCCATATTCTCACTTACAATATCCTGATGGAAATAGGCTTTGGGATGCTGATGATGTTAATAATATTTTTATTTGTCATAGAGCTTGTCATGAAACAATATATTAAAGACTAATCTGAAAGGTGATTTTCCTCTTATGTTACTTTATTGCTGTAAAGATTGATAGTTGTGATTAAGATTGTGCTTATAGCTGTCAAACCATGCAATCTCCAAATTTAACAGTCACATATTATTATATTGGGATTTGTTTTCTTTTGTTTAGTGCTCAAAGCACAGCAAAGATTGAAGAACTACTCCAGGAGGACACAAATGTGAAGCATAGACGAGAACGATTCCAAAGGCAGTCGTCTCTTCTTTCAAAACTTACACGCCAGCTAAGCATCCATGACAACCGAGCAGCAGCTGCTAGTTGGTCAGATGGTAACTCTGGAACAGGTAAACATTTTTTTGGCCTCTGTTGCTTGTTTCCTTTAGCCCCAAGTTAATGCATGAGATAGTACATAACCGTAGTCCCAAGCCTTGCTTTAAAGAAAGGATTGGTGGCTGGCTCCTATTTGATATTTATTTGCTTGTTATATAGTTTACCCATTAGATATCGTGAAGATGATTGCAATTAGTGTCAAAAGGAACACTTCAGTTTGTAATTTCAGTTTTCAGTTGCAGTACATCAATGGATCACAAAAGACTAAATGTTTTAGTGTCATGTTTCATTAACCAGAGAATACTGCCTATCCTGACACATTTTTCTTTTAGAAATTTCCTCAACTATTTTCTCTTTGCATGCTAGACTGATTGAAATCGGAATGTAAATGTACTTGCCGCTATATTCATTGCAGAAAGCAGCCCAAGGACCAATGTTTCTCCAGGTGATGATTGGAGATCGGCATTTGATGCTGCATCAAATGGAACTGTTGATGGCTCATACACCGAATCATCAAAGTCCAGCAGTCGTCGCCATGGTTACCCGACCCAAAATGGCGATGCAAGTTCGGGCGCAAACTCTGGTAGTCGTCGGACGCCTAACAGGTTGCCACCTGCTCCACCACAAGGCAGTTCATCGATGCATAGATACTAGGTGGCCATCATTTGATTGACATTAGATATCCATATATATTATTCTAGATGGATGGATGCGATTGTATTGGTGCTTTGGCCATTTGTTTTTTAGTTGATTCAAGCCACAGAGCAGTAGTAGCATTATATTGCACCCATTTGCTATGATTGCGTTCCACATGCAGAAGCTTTTATCTATCTGGGGAATACAAGCATCTGCTAGATCCAGCCGTGTGAGCCTGTTTTATCATAAAATGGGCTTCGCTCTCATTTCTCATCTTTTTATTAGTTGTAATTATTCGTTTACAATGTTGAGGTTTTGATTCTATCTGAGATATGTTACAGTGCACTGTGTTCAGAACCGTCTTTTGTGTAAATCCACCTGATGTTTGAATATTTTGCTCATGGTGCAATATAGATTTCTTCTTCCACAGTAATACTTAATTTGATTGTTTTTCCACGAAGATGTACAATTACTGTTATTATAATGCTGTAATTAAACTTAATTCTTTGGTGAAGGAAGAATCGGCGAGCACATGGGTCAAACACTCAGTATTAGAACAAGCTGCTCGATCGACTTTCATGTTTCTCAAAGTAGTGCATATATGCTTCATTCACTAATTAATTATATCTATGGGGTTAAAAAGATTAATTATATACAGATTAAAAAAAAAAAAGGGTTGTATTGTCGATACAAATCCGTAATAGGAAAATATTTCATTCCTCTTGATTTTCTACTCCTAATCTTAGAATCTTGGAAGGTGTTCCGCGAATAAATACCTTGCAAAGTTTGGTAACAGTAAGCTTACCCCCCTATAAAAATATTTAGGTAAATATATATACTCCTCCCATTAAGAAAACTAAGATAGATTTTTCCTAAGCGTGATAAATTTTAAAGGTACATAAAAATATAAAATACCTTAATGCTCTTCCCATCACAAGTATTAGTGTGTAAACTGGAATTTAAAATGGCAGTCAAAGTACAGCCAAGGATAGGAATTTATTTGTGCAAAAGTTATAAATCTAGTGAGATCAATAACAAAATCGCCCTATATATACATATATATATATATATACAATCACTAAGTTCGATTTTTTATATTGTACAATAAATATTAATTATTTAATAGTTGACCAGGGGAGACGCACCAGTACGACCCGCATGTACAAATACCAAAACACCCTCCACCCGTTTCTGCGCCGGCCATCACTCTAGAGCTGTTTCCATCCCCCCTGACGTTGACCTCCACCCATCGTCGCCGACATATATATTTGTGAGGTACTATAATTACATCGCACATAAGAAAACTTTTTTTTTAATAGCCCAAATTATTATCGGGTGTTTGTAACATAATTGGAAGCTTAAATATTCATGAATTTTTTATTAAAAAAATTTTGAGAAAAAAATGACACATTGTGCGGGAACCGAATAATTTAAAAATATCAAAAAAATTTAAATAAAAAAAATATGTCTATGCACTACTTTGATAAGACTTATTATCAAGATATTTTGATAAGACTTATTATGCGATGCACGACGTTTTAGATTTTGAATAAAAAATTTCATCTTACAAAATTTTAACACCGAGAAGATCCATAAATCCTTCTGGGTCTACCTCCTTATTCTTATCTAATTTTTTTCTTTGATTTTCATCTTTAAAATCTCTTTTGCACGATAGCTCTTGTTCTTCTTCTTTTTCATATGACTCCATATTTTTTAGAGATTGCATATATATTATTTTGTTAGGATAGATTTATAGACCTCGTATTTATATTATCGATGTAAATGTTTTTCATATTGCTTGGGCACCATGTTATGGTCTGTATTAGTCAAATCATATTCTTGCACTAACGTCACATATCTCTCCAGTGTTTTAAGATATGTTTCGTAGCTTTTGCATTCAAATTGTTGAGGTTCACATGACTTCAATTTTTTTTTTTCTGACATCATCCATACATGTATTAGAGGTTTGAGTTGTTTGTTACCGAATGAGAAATAAATTTATTACATAGTTATCCCAAAGAAAACTAGAATTTGTGTTGGTCCCATAATACATGATCACTCAGTATACTCAACTGTTGGTCCCATAATGTCTGATACCTCAACATTTGATACCTTAGCATTTGGTGTCTCATAAGAATATAACATAAAAAAGAATTATATTAATTTTTAAATTAATATAAAGAATAAATAATTTCTATAATCTTAAAGATTCTACTTCATTTAACATATGAAAGCATAGGATGTGCTCACAAAACCACAGTTATTAAATATCAAATATATGTTAGGATCAAATTATATTATTAAAAAATAGGATGTGATAATCTTATATATATATATATATATATATATTACATGGATGAGTTATAATTTATTAAAATAAATAAATAAGATAAAAATAGCACATTATTCTAGATAAAAATTTTATTTCTATAAAGAATGCTCAAAATATTAGTAGTAAAATAATAAGGTTTCAGTACATTGTTTAGAATAGTAAATGTCAATGTAACCCTAGAATCCTAGGTACACAATAAATCAAAAGTTTAGATTTCCTAACAAATATTTTTATAAAATTAAAAACATATCTTAAATAATCATCGAAGCTCTATCACAAATAATGTTGGCTGGCAAATAAGTTTTAGAACCCAAAAGTATAAAATATTTGAACCCTAGAATCCTTCTTGTAATAACGATGGAATAGAAGCTCAAAAGAGTTAGCGTTGCCGATGACAAAACTCAACACTCGTAGGCATCAAAACTTGATTCTAAACATAATAATGCAAAGTCGATGATACTTAGGGGTTATAGAGTATATTGTGACAATAACGATAGAATAAGAAGCAATCGAAAAAGAAAGACCGTATAGCATAGGTCGTATCGATTGATAAATATAAAATAAGTTAAATAAATTTTTTTATCAGATTTCATCTTGCCAACTCAAGCGATTGTTTAAGATTGATATTAACTTTTTTAAATAATAAAAATACTGTTTGAGCATATTTCAAAGTAGAAACATTAAAAAAAAAACAAAATTATAATTTTTTTAAAAAAATTCGCCCTTTCTTTTTCCGGAAATGCCCCCCCCCTCTTTCTGTCTTTGTTCTCTCGGGCTTTCCGGAAATACCCCCACCACTTTCTCAATTTGTTGTCGAGCCCCAGATGGGTTCGACCTCGAGACTGAAACATATAATAAATGCTGTTCTATATATATATATAGCAGCATATCGACTCTCGTTCTCGTTCTCATTGATCCGTCCCAAGGGGGATGGACTCGGCCAACCACTCGCCGGGTCCGGACGACGCGGCGATGTCCACCGCGGCCGAGGAACAGTTCTCCAAGTGCGGCGGCTGCTGCTGCTTCTGGGTGCCCTGCGCCGCATCGCGGGCCCGCAAGACCTGGGAGAGGATACGTCCCCCGGCGGCGGAGCGGAGCGACGGGGCGGAGCGACGGGGGATGCCCTACCACGAGGCGCCGGTGGTGGAGCAGAGGCTGGAAGGCCCTACTCAAGGCAAGGGAGTGGTCCGAGCCCGTGGCCGGCCCCCGGTGGAAGACCTTCGTCCGCCGGTTCCGCCGCCGGCCCCGGCACGGCCGCAGGTTCGGCTACGACCCCATGAGCTACGCCCTCAACTTCGACGAAGGCCAGGACAGCGACTCGGACGGCGACACCGTCATTCGAGGGTTCTCCGCCAGGTACGCCGTGCCGCCGGCCTCGGCCAAGTCGTCCATGGATCTTGGGGACCCAATCGACCCTCCGTTCTTGGTCGGCGTCGTCCATTGAGGACGTCGATTAGAAAGCGGAGATGAATTTGTTTCTTGTCGATCGGTGGATAATTTCATTTCCATTTGCGTTCGTGTGGTTTATGTTTGGCGCGATATCTATTAATTATATGAGGGCAGAAAAAAAAAAATGAAAATGGGTATAATTCATTTTTTCTAATGAAGAAAATAAATACGGGAAGAAGGTATCGTAGTTAAGCACCATTATCTTCCCTTTTTTCCCCCCCTTTCTTCATAAATTGCTACCTTAACCATAACTTAATCTTCTAATTATATTCAAATCTAATTAATATTGTGGAAATTAGGTCTCTCACCCTTCTCTATGTTTCTTGAAAATTCTACAAGCAAATCACCTTTTCTGCATCCAAATATGTGGAAAAAAATTATTTTTTGGACAATAAACTTCACTTGTTTTTTCAATTAAGGAAACATGGATTTTGATATCTTTTTCATAATGAGGACATTAAATTAGACAGGACTAACAAAGTTACAATTTCTTAATAGAAACAAATAAGACAAGAATGCAATTCATATTCATGTGAGGTTTGAACCTTAGATCTATATTAATTAAAAAAAAAGGATATTGCCACAAACACAATATTGACTAGATAGAAATTTGGACATATATTTAATTTACTTGAACATATTTGAAATATACTTAAAGTAAAGATAATCCAAATTATATACATTTCAAATATACCTGAACACATCACACCTCCATCTAGGGTTTGATAAATCAGCATGAAGGATCAATGGACAGAGAGCATATATGGCACCACAGGAGAGTTGATGAACCCTTAACCTTTTGAAGGACCCAAATATGAATGTAATGTGATCTCCATTACCAACTATATAAGTGTTTGAATATTTTATATTTACTGCAACATGCATTGCAAAGTCAAATATGATCTTCTTCTTCCTTTTCAAGGTTTGAAAGGGTTAGGCAAAATAAATTAACTTGGAACAACACTTTCCTAGGATTCACCAGACAAAACAAGATCTTTGAAACAGTGCTGAGAGAAAAGGATGACCACTTTGTTCCTCAAACTTGTCCTTAAACACACATCAATTGTCCTGAGTTCAAGTGTTTGAATATTTTATATTTACTGCAACATGCATTGCAAAGTCAAATATGATCTTCTTCTTCCTTTTCAAGGTTTGAAAGGGTTAGGCAAAATAAATTAACTTGGAACAACACTTTCCTAGGATTCACCAGACAAAACAAGATCTTTGAAACAGTGCTGAGAGAAAAGGATGACCACTTTGCTCCTCAAAACTAGTCCTTAAACACACATCATGCTTGAACAGGACAATTCTGAGTTGCATCACAACCTCAGTTGACACCAAAATGGAAGTCTATACTTGCAGAGTGTTCAGCAGTATGAGAACTTTAGGCTTAAATGATTCAAAGATATTTGACTTCTCACTTCAGCTGGATAAATAACTCAAATCTCACAAGAATAAGAAGGTCAGAAGAGCCTTTGGATTTGATTTAAGCCTTGCTGTTAGTCAAATCTTAATGAAAAATATGTTCTTAATCATCAGCATTGCATTATAAAACAACTCCTATTAGTCAAATCCTTTTGTTGATCAGCTTGTCTACCTCACCACAGCTGATAATAATAATCTATCAAGAATCAACATTGATAATGAACTCTCTCTCTCTCTCTCCTCTCTTTTCTTTCAAGTGCAAGCATTAATGAGGCTTTGGAGTCTTTTGAGCTGGAGATAAATTAGCATCAACTAGATAAAAAAACAAGAGGAATGAACTGCAAAGTACAAGAATGGCAGTTCATGGTCACCATTGGTACTTCCATGACCAGAAAACCATATGGACTAAGCCAGGAATGCATTGCCTTGAAGACTCAGCATCCATTTCATGAAGCAAACCAACAACATAAAAGTAAGACTGAGTGCTGTGTGGAACACATTCCTGTGTAAAAGCACTCAAAGGGTAGCTGACATTTTAAGGCACATTGCTTTCATATGCTGGTACTACTGCTTAATCTCTCACCATCCTTTTGGTTCCATCCTCCCTATTCTTTTTGTTAGTTCCACCCTACAAAGTTGCCAATATATACATATGATCTAAAATGATATATGTATAATTTTAAATCATAATATTTCAGAGTGCTAAATCAACATTCTAAATCAAATACTAAAAGATTGTAAATAAAATAATGATGCCACTTTGGTTACTTTGATTAACTTAATTTTCGGCTATCACATACAAGATAGTCAAAAAGGAATTATAACTATGAGAAATATTATCCTAATATTTTTTATGTCTTTTTAATATAATTTCATATTATTGGGTTGTAGACTATGATAGAGATATCACACTCTCCTATATGGCCAACTTAGTTTCTTCCAAATGATCAAAAATATGTGGTATGATTCCATTTTTGGCTTAGTAAATTGATAGGAATGTTGAGGTGGAGCCAAATAGTATTCTTTGGGAGACACATTTCTCTTCATTGATCAGGACAAACACCATACAGTGCTAAAATTTCAATTAGACAGGAATGAATTATAATTGATGCATATAAATGTGTAATTTTTTTTTTACTTTCAGATAAACTTTTATGATAAACAAAGTATTCCTTACAAAAGTAATATGCCCATTATTTGCTATATATCTTTTTATCATATCTTCATTGACTTATACTAAAGAAAAGTATGTTTTTAGGGTTTATGTTTGTCTATCATTATTTGCTATATAGCCATTAAATCTTACTACACCAATATGACCATTCTTTACTATATTTTTTATCATATCTCCATTGTCTTATACTAAAAGAAAAGTATGTTTTTATATCATTGGCTATCTGTATTTCAAGTAAGTAAAAAACAAAAAACAAAAAGTCAATGATCATAAGGACAATTGTTTTTTCTAATGTTCCATTAAAAGGAAAAAAAGAACTCATTTTACCTTATAACTTCTCTCCAATTCTCCTCCCATCTGTTTTCAATCTAATCATCTACTGTTCTTTAATCTTTTAATACCATTTCTTTTTTCTCTTCTCATGTTTTTACAGCAAACTTCTTATGTAATATTATGAAAAATATCACAGATAATCAAATCATTGTCTGATTTGATTATTTTTCCTCTAAGTTTTTGAACATTTATATATTTTCTCTTCCTTCTCATTAACATTCCAAAATACAACAAAGTAGTCAGAGAACAGTCATATTCACAAATGTCATTATTAAAATTCAACAAATTATAAAAAAAGGAAAAAAAATATAAAATAGATATATGATAGATTAATGTAATTGAATTATCATATTTATCATGTAAATCATGTTATATAAATATTTACTTTTATGATATTCGTTATTTTTTTCTGAAAATGTGGCAGATATTTTAACTGTGTATCAGATTAGATGTGTAAATTTTTTTAAAAAAGCCGACAATTCCACGTCACCTCTTTTTGCCAACCCTTTTACTGCACTCGGAAGCATCTCTTCGTCCACCTCCCCCGTCTCGCCTCCACCGCCTCGTCCTCCACCTCCTTCTCCTCCTCCTCCTCCTCTAATTCTATTTGCCACCTACCGTTGATAACTCCATCTCGCCTTCTCCCTCTTCCTCCCTCCACCTTCACCTTCACCTCCACCTCTCTCTCTCTCTCTCTCTCCCTCTCTCATGTCCCATTCCCCTCCCCTTCTACAAATCCAAGGCGCCACCTTTCTTCCCATCCTGCTTCTCCTAAAGCGAGATTCAAGGTTGGGATTTCAGGGGAGGAGCTGCTGCCCCGTCCGAAAGCTCCATTTCGGCTTAGATCTGAGGCATCGCTTCTTGAGCCTCTCATATTCCCCGGATCTGGTTCCATGAGGCAAATGGTGCTGTAGCTTTCGGCGTCTCCGCTTCCCTCCGTCGGCTCGGTTCTTGGCCCGGGACTGCTGAATTTTGTGGAACGAGGGACGAAAGGGCGGGAAAATTCGATCTTGCTGGAGATCCGGAGGTACAAGGTATGTATGGGGAGTTGGAGAACTCAGATTTGTTGTGCCCTGGCTCGATTGGATGAAATAATATCTCATGCTGTCGAAATTGCAGTTCTTACTAAAAGCTTCCTTATGTGGAGTAGGATCGTGTTCTTTTCATCCTCTAGGTGTGGTCTTGGCATGGAAGTCTAGTTTAGGAATGCTCGTTTCGTAGTTTTATTTGCTTGTTGTCGCTGCTTTGGCAACACTAACTAGTGAATGAATTGAGATTGCTGGTAACAAGTCTCCATAAGGTTCTAAATTCATGGGAGAATGCTAATTTGTTCACTGAATTCTTGCTTTATTTTCTATAAACTAGCTTACTATACAGAGAGAAGGTGTCTGCTTATTCTATAGCTTTGTCAGTATTGGAAAAATAATTTTTTTTGGGGAGGGGGATGTTTTGAGAGTGTATCTATTGTTTCAGCTGCAAGCTGTGCATGTTCCTTTTTCTTTTGCATGTGTGCTTGTTAAATTTTATTCCTTCTATGTGTGCTGTCTCCACTGTTGTGCTTTCCTTGTAAGAGGGTCTGTGATGATTATGGAAGTTTAATGAGCGTTTGACAAGCTAAGACTTTTTGTGTTTCTGTCAAAAGTTCTTAGTTATGTTCTTAGCATCCCTATTTACGGTTATGTAGTAATAGGCAACTGATATTTTGTTTTTCTTTGAAATCCTAAATTTTTCGTATCCGATATATAGTTTAATCCTGTGCATTTGTGCTTTGTTTCACACACTTATGTTTCCATCAGTTTTGCAAGTTGAACTCGTAACAAGCGTCATGATTAGAAATGATTTTGTCGGATACTTTGGATACCATTCTGGAAATCTCTTAGTGATGATGTTGAGGGATGTGTCTATGATTTACTTTCATCATGTTCCTTTTTTTTGGTTTTGTATCCAATTGAAATCTAATGTCTATATGTTTATAGGAAATATTTTTCAGTGGGCCTCATATTTCTATAGCTGCCTTGACTGAAATTTTGCTTAAGGACAAATCCACATATTCTTTCTGCCAAAAATATGATAATTGTTTTTAGATACACTTATTAAGTGGTTAGAGAGCTGTAATTTACATCTGTTCTTTATCTTGCAGGAGCTTTGCTATCAGAAATATGTCATCTCTGAGGGAACATTTATATGATAAAACATTTCTTTTTGGCCTTAAGTTATGGGTTGTAATCGGAATAATCGTTGCGGTCTCCATATTGGGTGTTCTTTCCATTCTAGTTATATGTCTTAATGCTAGGAGTCATAGGAGGTCAAGGAGGGCTTCCAACAATCTTCCAGTCAGTCAAATACCAGCAGTATCAAAGGAAATTAAAGAAGTGAGGGTTGAACATGTCTCAGCTAGTGACTTTATTGCACGTGATGGGATTCTTCTTACACTACAAGATAAATCCGATGGAAATGAATCAGATAAGATTATGGTCCATTTGGGCCTGGGAAAATCAAGGCATGCTGATGAGAACAGTCACTCAGACTCATTTCATTACGTAGAGAAAGATGGTAGTTCCCATTCTGGTGACGAGGGAAGTTCAGGGACAGTTGCCATGCGTAGACAATCCTCTTATCCTACTACTGCTCCATCACCTTTGACTGGCCTCCCAGAGTTTTCGTACCTTGGTTGGGGTCACTGGTTTACCTTGAGGGACTTGGAAACTGCAACCAATCGATTTTCAAAAGATAATGTACTTGGGGAGGGTGGTTATGGTGTTGTTTATCGAGGGCAACTCATCAATGGTGCTCCTGTAGCTGTTAAGAAGCTTCTTAACAATCTGTATGTTTTCTTTGCATAATACTCTCTAAACCTCTAAGACACTCTGTCATTTTTTTAATATTATGTCAAAGAATAAAAATTACTTATCGTTGGGTGTTTGATTACAGAGGACAAGCAGAGAAGGAATTCAGAGTGGAAGTTGAGGCCATTGGTCATGTTCGCCACAAGAATCTAGTACGCCTTCTTGGATACTGTGTGGAGGGCACTCAGAGGTGAGTCACATTCTTGTTCAAATACTCTTTTTGGTGTTCATATTAGTTCAGTCATCAGTGTGCTGCCTAAGACTAGTAAATTAAGTATGTGATTCACTTTTGTTGTGCCATGTTCAAGTTATCACTTCTTAGCTCTTTATTTTTGCTATCATGTTAGATGTTATTGTTCTGTAACTGCATTACCAATGGCCATCATAATGTCTCTTTGGTTGTATTTCTCAACTACTCAGGATGCTAGTTTATGAGTATGTGAACAATGGAAATCTAGAACAATGGCTTCATGGAGCTATGCGTCAGCGGGGTTCTCTCACTTGGGAGGCTCGCATAAAGATACTTTTGGGCACTGCTAAGGCGTGAGTCTTTTTCTTTCTTTTTTATTTTTGATAAGATACTACTTTTCTTTGTTCTATTTCTTTCTGTTTCTGCTTCTGCTATTCAACTCTTTAATTGTACTTAAAATTTCTCCTGCCACATTTTTTTAGAATAAGGTTTACAAGCATTGGTTATAAGCATATGTTTGATGTCCTAGAGAATGTTGAAGTCTTAAATCTATTTCCTTATCACATTCTATGAGAATTGAGGAGTTTCTTTTTCTTTCAAATTTAAACACCACAACTTACAACTTTGTGGTTATCTTGACTATTTATTTTTGGCATAAATGCCGGAATGTTGTCTTCATAGAAAAATTCTTTCATTTATATTCTAATCAGAATGTAACATGTTTGTGGCAGTCTTGCTTATTTACATGAGGCCATTGAACCAAAAGTTGTGCACCGAGATATCAAATCCAGTAATATATTGATTGATGACGAGTTTGATGCTAAGGTTTCTGATTTTGGTTTGGCCAAGCTGCTGGGAGCTGGTAAAAGTCATATCACTACTCGAGTTATGGGAACCTTTGGGTAAGTACCCTTAATGTATATATTTTTTTCTGTTCCAAAGGAACTGCTAATGCAATCGGATTATCCATTTTCATGGATTAGCACTATGAACTTCTCCCACTTGCAGTTATGTGGCACCAGAATATGCAAATACTGGACTGCTAAATGAAAAGAGTGATGTATACAGTTTTGGTGTTGTTCTTCTAGAAGCAATTACAGGGAGAGATCCTGTTGATTATGGGCGCCCTGCAAATGAGGTATTCATGGATGACTGCTTTTTCCACATCATGCTTATTCTTCACTAACAAGTTAAAATGGGGCGAGTTCTGCAGAGTTCTGCAGACTGCTGGTTGTCTACCGCTGACCAACCTTAGTTATCTGCTTCTATTAATGTTTCATTTTTTGTTCTTTTCCTTGGGCTCTATCAATCTGATCGTCCTACCTATTTGCTTCAGATTTTAAAAGATTTTCGAATGAAAATGCACTTGACCGGATAGAGCAGCAATATTTACTTGATCCATATTAGTGATGGAATTTGTTTTGTGTTCTTCTGGAGTTTCACTCATCATTTGTGCTCACTACCAGAAGTCTTCCACAAAGAACATATCAAACTGTGATGTAAAAGTTAACCTTTTTATCGATATTTTCTTTCCCACTTCTATGTAATTTTTTTTTTGTACTTGACATGTCCTGCTAATTTTTGTTTGGGAAATGTGATTCTGTTTTCATACTTGCTGCCTTTTGTTCTGTTTGACTCGTTATATGTCTATTTTTGCCTACTTTACTACATATATGAATGATTGACTGAACTATCTTTAGACCCTATCCTCAATATGAGTTTGCAAATTGATTTTTAACTAACTATCTCTTACATGGTCATTTTCATCCATTGCACTCATATTGCCTTTTATGGGCTCATGCTACTTAAACATTTACTTTGCTGCAAATATGATTACCAAATATTCATGTAACAGAGCTTTAATAAGCACCTTTAGTGGTGAGATAAAAGGTAGACGGAGACCTAGAGAATTATTGAAGAAAAAGGAAAAGAGATATGATTGCTGTTTGTTTGACTAGTTATATTGCCCTAAATTATGCTCAATAATGAAGAAAGATACATCTAGTTTGATATTATGGCTGGTTGCTATTGTTCAATGTTGTTTCTGTGGAAGCTGAAGTATTCCCATAATTTCCTCTTTCTATTGCACGTTCAAGTTTTAAGACTTTCACAAGGTATAGGGCATAGTAAAAAGATTATGCTTTAAGCTGTTTCCATTGACAATATGTATGTATTTCTTATATGTCGTTATTTTTGCCAGTGCTACTTCCACTTCATGGTTACGTTTACGCACAATGTTATTGCAGGTAAATCTAGTTGATTGGCTCAAAATGATGGTCGCAAGTAGGCGGTCAGAGGAAGTAGTGGATCCAAATATAGAGACAAAACCCTCTACAAGAGCACTTAAACGTGCCCTTTTGACTGCTTTGAGGTGTGTTGATCCTGATTCAGAGAAGAGGCCTAAGATGGGTCAGGTTGTCCGAATGCTGGACTCTGATGAGCCGATACCACGTGAGGTATAATTATTTTGTCTTATATTTGATTGTAGTTTAAATCGCTTTTTGAAGTAAACTGATTCTGATATTTGCGCCATACCATGAAATCATTCTAATCGAATCTATTTGAGTCTGCAGGACCGGAGACGCCGTCGAAATCGTGCAGGAGGCATGGAGATAGATTCCCAGAGGGAGAATTCCGACACAGACAAAAGTGACAACCCAGATTCCATATATAGCAGCAGAAAGAACAGACCATCTCCAACCAAATGAGGTTCCAGAATCTGGGAGAAGAATCTCTCTGCTTGATTGCTCAAATTCTTTTCACCAGCTGCTTCCCCACACTGCAACAACTCATAATTTCTACATCTCTGTAGATGACTGCTCAAACTCGGATCAAGGCCCGCTGGAATATCCATGTATTTTCACCATATTTCTCGAAGCTAGGATTGTTTTGTTGTATGTATGATGCTTCAAAGTACTTCAAACAAAATTGTGTGTGTACATAGTTTTATTTTCTCGAGAGTTGTGATCTTCTTCTGTAATAGGGAAATGCTTGTTAGATCCGATTGCTTTGAGAGAATTAATACTACTGTTTCACTTCAGATTGCTGAGGTTCACTTTCCACTGACTCGTTAAGTTTTCTGAGAAGTTTGTGATACTTTTTGAAGAAGGCATTGGAATTGTCAGGTATTCGATTCTTGATGATGCAAAGCTGCAATATAATTAATTATATGGATCGCATCCTTCAAAGTCACAAAAGAATTGTAGGCCCAAATAGCCCAATTTCGGACCACAAATCCGGCCCACGAAATGTTTTGGCCGACCCAACCGGCCGAAGTCGAAAGCCCTAAAAGCGACGGCACAAAAATCCGGCCCACGAAATGTTTTGGCCGACCCAAACCGGCTGAAGTCGAAAGCCCTAAAGGCGACGGCACAAACGTTGCTATAAACCCTCGCTTCGCTACAAGCCACAAAGAGTCTCCCATTTCTTACTGTGGCGATGGCCGCAGGCGAGCGGAACTCATGGCGGCTGCGGACCGGCCCTTACCTCGGCGAGATCTCCGCCCTCTCATTCATTCCTCTCTCTTCTCGCGTGTCCTCCTTTCCCCTTCTTCTCGCAGGTAACCCGTCATTCTGTTCTTGTTTGCTCGTTGCTTGGTGATTAATTTGTTTGTAATTCACCTCCGTGTATCAGGAACTGGATCTGAGCTTCTGGTTTACGATGTCGAATCTGGGAAACTCATCAACACCTTCCAGGTGTTCGAAGGTGTTCGCGTTCATGGCATCTCTTTGCGATCTCCTGACACAAAGGAGGATTTTTTCTCTTCGGAGGCTGATTACCTTGTTGCCGTCTTCGGGGAGCGGCGAGTTAAGCTCTTTTTCTTGCGTGTTGACGTGGGGTTGAGTGATCGTGCCGGCGGCGAGTTGAGCGTGAGGCTGGATTTGGTCCAGCGGTTGCCTGGGTTTGATCACTGGATCTTGGATGCGTGTTTCTTGAAGGTACTCACCGGGTGAGCATTGTTGGACTTATGTTGTTTGGTGTTCAGTCTGATTCTGATTCTGATGTTTGATTGGTGCAGGAGGACGAGCTTCTTGCAATGGGGCTCAGTGACAACTCTGTAGTGTTGTGGGACCTTACGAGTTCTGCCGTGGTTGCCCGAGTGACGTCTTCAGGTTTGATATGGAATTTAATAACGGTTTCCTGGAAATTTGCCTGTTAGATGTCTCATTTAAATTGGTCACATTTGGTCCCGTCTTATTGCTTTACTGTTTACAGAGAGGTGCCTTTTGTATTCTATGAGAATGTGGGGAAATAGCTTAAAGGTTCTCCGAGTAGCGTCGGGAACAATTTTTAATGAGGTAAACTTTGTACTCTTGTTTTATCTAATGGTTGGAAATACTGTCACTATTGCATCGGTACACTGCATTTATACATATTATTGTATGATTAAATTGCAGAATAGCTCATCAAGAAACTGTTTTTGGACATTTCATTCTGATTTTGATATATGGAGTTAGTTTAAAACCAACATTTTGTGATATTTTTGACTCAACAATAATTGTGTATTGAGTATGTTAATGATAAAAAAAATATTGGTTTTGCCACTGATTGGATAGAGTTTACTTTATAATAGTTATTCTTCTCCCCCAATATGCAATTCTTTGCTTATAAGATATGTCAGTCTTTAAATGAATAATGCTCTAGAAATAGTGAACTGTATTCTTCTGGTTTTTTGTCTTTCTATACCTCCCTACAACCAGTTGTTTTTCCTTTCGTAGCCCAGGTCGATGGTGTTCTAGATAGTTACTTCTTCATTAGATGATGACTTTATCTGGTTTTGATGGACCTTTAAGATTTTTCTACAGTTTCCTCTGTTACTGAATCAGCCTTGTTTAGAATTCTCATTGCAATGTTGGAGAGTTGACATTGAAAGCATTTCTGATTTTGAGTTTGTATTGTTTCCTACCCATTTTATTGTAGGGCTTTGTTGAGATTAATGTGTTCTCTTCCAGCATGTAATGAATAAATTAAAATCATAGTGTTGACATACTTGGTGGGCTACATGAAATTGTGCGAGTTAGATATTTGTAGGGCAATCCATGTGTGATTATTCCTGCAATTGCATAACCACTGATGGATGTTTTTTTTTCTGAAGTATTGCAAAATTGTATGCATAGAAGAAGATTGATATCTTGCATCACATTATGGAAAGGTGTCATGAATTTTTGATTCAATTTTTTGGCACTTCCAACAGATTATAGTTTGGAAGTTAATTCCAGAATCTCCACCTTCTTCTCCTGCTATTTTGATGGAGCATCCTTGTCGCAACACATCCAGCTGTGCAATTACTCAGATTGATGGCAGGAATTATGTAGCGTTTCATTTGAATAGACTCATTGGACATGAAGGCTCGATTTTCCGTATGGCCTGGTCATCTGATGGAACAAAACTGATGTCTGTTTCTGATGATCGTAGGTGGGTTACATGCAGATCCCTTATTTTCACTTACATTTGTTTATATGAGGTTTTGGTTTTTTTACATTGATAAATTTCTCATATTGTCTTAAGCTCACAAATTCTGAAATAATTAGTCCATTTTGTTTGGCTTCATTCATAGGGCAGCGCTCGTATATGGATAAGTGGCGGCCAAGAGCAAGAATTTGATAATTTCAGGGAGTTTTCATCTGACCTCATATTGTTTGGTCATAATGCTAGAATTTGGGACTGCTATATGTCTCATTCTGTAAGTTCCTTTTCTTTTTGTCGATTCATTTGCATCACGGTATGATTAAATATTTATTATCTCCTTGATTTATTGTCAGTTATGCTTTATATAACTTAGTCACATATAGCTAGTCATTTCTTCGTATCATTGACCATGTATAATTGAAACCAGTGATTTCAAAAGGCGTTCGGGCACTTGCGTAAGCGCTCGGGCGAGGTGAGGCGAGGCTTGAGCGGCTCGTTTAACGTCCAGGTGGCGTGCTTCAAAGAGGAATCGCCTGAGCGCTCACTCGAGCCGAGGCGTCAGGCGCTTCGGGTGAGTGCCTGGTTTAAACCAGGCGACCGAACCAGCTTTTTAGGTCTGGTTCGGTCACATTTGCGTTAGTTGGTTCGTAGCCTCCCCCTCGCAACTTACTCCAACCCTAACCCTACTCGCAATTCCGTCGTCGACATTCTCTTTGCTGTCGCTGTCGTTGCCTCTCTCCGCTGCCACTGCCACTATTGTTGCTCTTCGCTGTCGTTGCTCTCTACTGCCACTGTCGCTACCTCTCTCCGTTGCCATTGCTGCTACCGCTGCTCTTCGCTGTCGCTCACTGCTGCTGTCGTTGCTCTCTACTATCGCCCGCTTCTGCTGTCGTTGCTCTTCGCTGCCACTCACTATTGCTGTCATTGCTCTCTGCTACCGCCCACTGCTACTGTTCTCAGATAGCAGCCTCATGTCTGCGATTGAGTTCTCTTTTGGTATAGAATTTTCGTCTATGCAGCAGGTTGTGGCTCCTGTATCCAGTATAGCATTTATCTTAAAGGAGGGGATACTTGGGATTTCAATTCGTACCTCTAGATTGAAGAGCATGTTTTTGGCTTTCCTGGATCCTCCTGTCTCCTTTGTTTCTACGGATAAGGCTCTCTGTGTTTCCTCGGCCAGACAAATATTTCTTTATCCTCTTCTGCTCCCTTTGCCTTTAGCTTTCGTATTTCCTTTAGCAGATCGGCCCTTTCTAGCCTTAGTTGATCAATCTCCATTGTTTCCCCTTCGAGCTGATCAAGAAAATCTCAGGGGTGGTGGACTACCTATCCAGTAGAAACAATGGAGCACGCTTTCCCAAGTTACTTGCAGAGTAGATACGTCATTTTGTACTAATTTGATATGCAAATTAGTACAAAATATCTGAAGATTTAGGGTCCTACTTTGGGCATTTTCCCAACAAGATTGAGCTAGCCTTAGTTAATCAATCCACAAGATTCGGAAGGTAGACGATGTCCATACCCTGGTTATGGTAGTGCTGAGCCCATGTCAAATATCTTAATACCATAGCCGTCACTACTAAAATGAACCTTACTGGATTTAAAAACAGAGCTGATCAATCTTTCTATTTTTGATTTCCTTTACCTCAGTTCAGCTGTCAGTACGTATTGGTCTTGCAGAGGATTAGTATGGGCGGTACATTGGTACACCTTAGTATACCATGTATCGGTACGCTCGGTATAGTTCGGTATAGCTTGGTATGTACGATACTGACAGCTGATTGGTACACCGGTATGGTACGATATTCAGAACCTTGTTGAAATGCGTATACCATGTATCGGTACGCTCGGTATAGTTTGGTATAGCTCGGTATGTACGATACTAACAGCTGATCGGTACACCGGTATGGTACGATATTTAGAACCTTGTTGAAAAGTACCATTAGTAAATACCTTCTCGAGTGAAAAAAATCTTTTCATGATATATTCGTGGCTTCTTTGGTTGTTTAGTGATGAGACATGAAAAGTTGATTTGTGTGGATGTGTTGGGCTCAGCTTTATTGGTAAGCTTGCTATCACACCGTGTAATTAAGAGAGAAGTTCTCTCCTCCAGGCTCTTAACATAAAAATATGCTTCATTAGAAAATAAAGATGAAGTATTTACTGGTGCTATCTCATCATACCGTCCATGATTGTATTGTTGCACTTGATTAAAAAAAGTCAGAGGCCATTTTTCTTTTATTATCTTTTAGGACTAATATTTTAACGTTTCATTAGAATATGAAGAAGTATCTGCCAGTACTATGTTATTATAATGTCTATGATTTTGTTGTTTTACTTTTAACAAAAAAGTTTGTGTTTTTGTTATATAGCACAACTATAAATTCCATAATGTCCACTGCAGAAATTGTGCAGATTTGCAAATAACTCCCATATGTCAATCCTTTATGAACTGTGTTTAGTTCCCCAATGTTGCATAGCACACTGTGGAAGGGTCTATCAGTCCTTGATGGATGCTTGTGGTTGGTGTTCTACCTTGTTACACATACAATAAGTTGATAGAAGTTTTTTTGTTTTTTTTTCTAAGATGGGGATTGGTCCTGAACAGGTTCCTTATTGTATCACTAAAAGAAGTTATTTGCTCAGTGATATGGACCTCTGTCAGCAAACTCAAGAATCTCTTTGTTATACTCCTTGGGTGTAAATGATTGAAATTGTCTCCGTGTATGAGAGTTAAAATCATTGATATGAGGTCTTATCTTATATTATTTTTTGATAAAGTGCTTGTTCATACATTGTGGTGTTTCTGCTTCCTAATGTTGTCATTTGATATGTAGGGCTTAGCTTGGTTTTGTGCTATTATACTTCTACTGTGTTATTCTTACTCTCTCTCATTGCTTATTCTGAGTTTTTTTTGTATAGGTAGTAATTACAGCTGGCGAGGACTGTACATGCCGAGCTTGGGGAATGAATGGTAACCTATTAATGATATTCAAGGAACATATGTAAGCGGTCATCACATTGTAATAAATTTAAGCATCACTAGTAGTAGTTAAATGCTGCCTTCTTGCAGTTTTAGTTTAACTAATTACTGCAATCAATGCAGTGGAAGAGGCATATGGCGGTGTTTGTATGATCCAGATTCTTCACTTCTTGTTAGTGCGGGATTTGATTCTACAATCAAAGTGCATCAACTCTATTCTTCTTCATCTATGGAGACAAGAGAACAAGGTGGCTTAATAGATGATCTAAAGGACCAGAGAGAAATTTTTGAAATTTGTGCTCCTAAATTAACAAAGCAGCTTGGTCTGATGGACAGGTATACTTTTTGATCTTTCTCACATTCAACTTCTTTATTTTTGAATTATGACCACTTGGGCACACAATATGAAAAAATTATGTCTTAAAATGCTAATCTAAAATAGATACTCATTTGCAAATCAGAAATATCTTGTCTTTTCCTTTATCAGATGTCTTGTACTTTTTTGATGACACTGCCAAGACTTATCAGACATCAGGGATGTTAGTGGATAGCAGTTAACAATATGTAATAGTGTCTAATTTTCTGCAAGTGCTTCACATGGTTGATATAGCAGGATAGGAACTTTGTCTACCGCAGAGATCAGAAGTAGAAGGGGTGTGTTCACATGGTTGATATAGCAGGATAGGAACTTGTGTCTACCTCAGAGATCAAGGCTGTGCATATTCAGTACTCTTAAGATCATTTCTGTCACTAAACACCAAGAAGAAAGAAACAATATAGCTGGGATTTGACTCTTGGGAAAAGGAAAAAAATCTATGAAATGCTGCTCTGCTTTGCTGTCCTTTTTACTGTTTAGAATGTTTTTGTGCTTAAAAGGTGCATATCAGCAATATGTTTGTGATAAAAATTCTGGTCTGTTTTCTGGAAAGGGGTGTGTGGAATGATATCCGGCTTTGAAGAAAATCCCAGTCAAACAAATTTGAATGTGCTTTTGTTATTCATAATTAAGCATGACTTCAATTTTTTCCTTCCTTCAGGGTAATTCTTGGTTTCACAAGTTTGGTCTGTTGCAACCTGTGTGACTTGGATTTGCGTGGAATGATATTCATCTTTGGAAAAAATCCCTGTCAAACAAACTTGAATGTGCCTTTGTTATTCACAATTAAACACAACTTCAATTATTTTCTTCCTTTAGGGTAAGTCTTGGTGTCACAACAAGTTTAGTCTGTTGCAATATGTGTGACTTGGATTTGAGTCAGAGAAATATCTTCTCTATTTGCAAGGGCGAAGTTGATTCTCTCCATCTCCTACATGGACCACTGCATTATGCACTGGGCTGTTTTTTTCACCTTGATTTGAAGTAAATTTTTTGAACAAGTTGTTCTGGTGATGTGATCATTTTGTAGTCGGTGAAAACTGTTTTACTGATACCCTAGTCCATCTTGATCAATCCAAATGTATGCATTGTTGATCATGGGTATATAACATCTAGCTAGATGCTCATTAAGTTTTCTAGTCATAGACATACACGTCAATATGGGGCCATTCTCTTTTGATATCATCCAATGGCCAATAGATTTTACCATATTTGTAGCACTTTGATAAATAATCTTAACAAACTTATTGTTTCAAATTTCTATTTGGCTTTCCAAGTGTGATAGTTAGTAATGTCCAAAACTGGCTACCATGTCTGTCTAAAAGTCATTCTCTTTTGATATCATCCAATGGCCAATATATTTTACCATATTTCTAGCCCTTTGATAAAGAATCTTAACAAACTTGTTTCAAATTTCTATTTGGCTTACCAAGTGTGATAGTTAGGAATGTCCAAAACTGGCTACCATGTCTGTATAAAAGGACTAGGAATAGATTTTCAAGCACATTCCTCTCTAATTCCAAGTCATAAGGATCCTTACTTTGTCGAGTGGTACCATCCTCATCCTAATGGTCACATGATGATTATAAGCTGTATGCTGAACCATACAAGCAGATTATATTGCCAAAGGGTGCCAACAATAAGATTCACCACAGAATGAGGTATATCTGCACCCACTCAAATTGATTCTAGCTTTGCCTTACTATGGGGGATAATTGATACGTGACCTTTGGCTAGGCAGGAAGCTTTAACCTTCAATTCTCCTGTAAATTTGTTGTACTGGTACATGCTCTCCTGGTTGCTAAATATGAACCAACAGTTGCTTCTGGGACAATCATAATATCATGTTTTATTGACATGGGATGTTTGGAAGCAGTATATGCTATAAGCACATTAAAATTTTGACCATTATCAATTGCAAAACATGGCTAGTTGGAATTGTCAACTTGATAGATCTGTCTGTCAGCCAAGTATGAACTTGTTTTCATGTGCCATTTATTAAATGTGAAACATTCTGTTTTCCAGTTGTTTACTTTGTATCATCATATGTCCTTTACACTTGTTATCGATGGTGCTGCAGCAAAAGTGAGTATGTTAGATGCATACGGTTTACTCGAGAGAATACACTTTTTGTCGCTACAAATAATGGGTATTTGTATCATGCTGAATTGTCCAATCCTGGGAATGTAAAGTGGACTGAACTTATCCAAGTAAGTGAAGCACAGATTATTTGTATTGATATATTGTCCAGAAACTTCTCAGAGTTCTCTTTAGATGTGGAAGAAATTGTTGCAATTGGAGATGGTAATGGAACAGTGACAGTTGTCAGTCTGACCAATGGAGACCATGCCCCCAAAGTGTCATTATCTTTTTCTTGGTCAGCAGAAATGGAGAGACAGCTGCTAGGAGTCCATTGGTGCAGATCATTGGGTAGTAGGTATGGAAACTTAATTTTTCTTTATCCTTTTTACTATTCAAATGTTCCACTTTTCCTCAATTTTGTGTTTTCCATCATGCAGCTATCTTTTTACATCGGACCCTAGAGGAATGCTGAAGTTATGGAAAATAAATAAGGATTCATTACAATCTAATTCTCAAAACACCACCATAGGTCCCAGCGCATTTCTTCTTGCAGTGTTCGCATCAAGTTTCAGACATCGAATCATCTGTATTGATGCATTGAGTAAAGAAGAGGTAATAATTTGTAGTTTAGCAGTTTTGATGCAGACTAGGATTCAACTTTTTACACTTCCTTACCAAGCTGTATGGTTCCAACTTCCAACCCAATATTGTTTTACAGTACACCAACCATAGTAACACTGTTGATCGCAAAGTGATGTTTACATATTGTATTGGTTGGCCAATTGAATGGTATTCCACATGGACTAATATTTAAATCCTTGGGTTCAGATCTGTGCATATGATAATCAAAATTTCAGCATTTTATATGAGTTGTAAATTTAACTTAAGATAATGCCTGTACTAGCTGGGAAATTCGAATAAAATGAGTTTTCTCTTCAGTTTAGAAACAGGTGGTTGTGACCAGCCTTGTTCTACTGATGAGAGTAATAATGATTTCACTTTTCTCCCCTGGTGAGCAATTCATGGATGGAATAAGATTTGGTGACTGTTGTTATGTGAAACTATTTTTGTTGTGTTTCCCTCGAATTTTATTTTTGCTCCCTAGTATTGGTCTTTTCTTAGGGAAAAAAACAAATCTATCAAATCCTTATAGTGTTCGTCTAAATAAGATCATAATTGCCTTGTAGATTCTGATATGTGGTGACAAACGTGGAAATATTACTCTTTTTCCTTTGTTGGAGGAACTGATGGTAGCAAACCATGAGGATGTAATTAACAATATCACTTCACTTGATCATTTTAAAGGTGCCCATGGCATATCTAGCGTCACCAGTATTTACATTGCCAGATCATACTTCAACCATGTTGAAATACAAACGGTATGTCCATCTTTAGGATATGTCCATCTTATTGATAACCAAGTAGGGCTCATTTTCCTGCTATATTTGCAGACTGGAGCAGATGGATGCGTTTGTTATTTTAAATACGATAAAATCCAGCATAAAGTTGAGTTCCTTGGGATGAAGCAAGTGAAAGAAATAAGTATGATTCAATCTGTATTTTCGAGCTCCAACTCGGAGGACATGGTGCTGGGCAATTATGCTGTTGGTTTTACCTCTGTGGACTTCATCATGTGGGATCTAACAAATGAGACAAAGGTATTTAATCTGGTCTTGTAATATTGGAAATCTTGTCTTGAGCCATTCAACCTCAATGCGTCACGGTTCATGCTTCTGCAGACAATAAAAATTCCTTGTGGTGGATGGCGCAGGCCATATTCTTTTCATTTTGGGGCAGTTCCAGAGCATCAAAATTGTTTTGCATATCTGAAGGTATCCTACTGTTATGTTCCCAATATTCCTTTTTAACATGATTTGTACTTTGTCTTCTAATACTTTTGTTCATACTTGCTTTGTGCTATATTAAACCACATACTTTACTGCTTTTTCTGCCCCCCATCTGTTAATTTTGGTTCCATTCTTGTGAAAATACTCCCCAGGTTGGATACTGTTAGCTACAGCACCATACAGGTAGATATGCACAGTGCTTAGTATTGATGGTGAAGCTTTTACAAAGATGAACTTTTATCTTTATCTGGATTTGATTCTAGAGATATACTGTCATTCTATTCATGGCTAATGGTAATTTTAAGAGGCATAAGAACATAGTGGTGCATAATAAGAACATAAAACGATGGATGGCAAAAATGCTGTGTTAGGGGCAAAGAGAAGTTTAGGGTTCATTACCTTATTAAAAAGTACTAGCCATTAACTTCTGACAATCAGCAGCATCACCTCCCTCCAGTAATAGAGAGACCAAAGAAATTTTAGGATGATACAGTTAATGAATAGTTTTTAATGTAATACATCTCAAAAGCCATTAACAACTTGATTTTTCGAAGAGGACTATAGTAATAAATCATCGGTCATAAGAAAATACATTTCCAGTTTCGTGGTGATTGTTCAGATGGAGACAGTTATTTTATCAGATATTGGATGCTTTCCTTGACATTGAAATATTATTGAAAGTCATACCTCACTTGTACAAGTCATTGCTCAAGCAATGACTCGACAATCTGTGGCATGGTGGAATGGAGGGGATAAACAACGAATCCTAGCAATAAGCCATATGGTTGTTTGAGATGATTAATTTGTAGTGGTTGGGTGTTGTAACTGCAGGTACACCCTTGAGAGTAGAGCTCACAAGGTGCAAGAGTTAAGCACAAAATATCATGTAAAGAAATTTGTATACAAAATATGACATTGGCTTAAATGCATTAATGACAGTAAGAAACATATGTAGTTTTTTAATTTAAATTCATCAATGTTTCTTTGCAAGTTCACTAATGCGGTTGAGGATAAAAACTGTGGATGTTATATTAATATATAAATATATAATAGTTATTTCCATGATATATAATACATTTAAAGTTTTGAGTTGCTCTTTTCGGGACCATATCATTCATGTTGATAGGCTTTGGGTGGTTACTAAGTGATAGTTTTTTCCATGATATATTACACATTCAACATTTTGAGTTCTCCTTTTTCAGGACCATATTATTCATGTTCATAGGCGTTGGGTGGTTGCTGGGGAAAAGTTATTTCCTAAAGTTTTGCATATGCAATATCATGGAAGAGAGATACATTCTTTATGTTTCATTTCACTTGGTCTCTTATCAAAGATAAGTAAAGGTTGTCATTCATGGATTGCAACAGGTTGTGAAGATGGAAGTGTGCGGCTGGCAAGGTTTGTGTCCACAATTTTTGAATTTTTGATGCTCTAAAACGTTACAAAGACATTTGTTGTGTGAATATTAGTAAGATTTTCTAATTTGACTGTGACTACTTGTTGTTATAGTAGTTATGCTTTAACAACAGTGTCTTCAAGTTTTTTCATATTTGGAAACACTTGCCATATAAAGAAGTCTGGTATTAATTATATGCCACACAATAGAATGACATCATTTTTCAATTTTTTTCAAAGTATCAACCAATAACTCAGAAATCCTAGAATGGCATCAATTTTCCAAATTTCTGCTATGTATCTAAATATGCTTTCTGATAATCTCGAGTCATAAGTAATTATCATGTATCAACCAATAACTCAGAAATCCTAGAATGACATCAATTTTCCAAATTTCTGCTATGTATTGAAGTATGCTTTCTGATAATCTTTAGTCATAACTCATAAGTAATTATCACGAGTTAATTTTTGACAAAGTGCCTACTCACTGTTGTTAATAGTTCCATCAATTAAGGAATTGCAGACAACTATATTGCCTGTCATAATGGTGATTCTCTGACTTGTCCTTGTCATAAAACACTAAAAGGAAAGTAGATTCCTGCCTACTTGCTATTGTTAGTTCCATCAATTAAAAGGAATTGCAGACAACTATAATGCCTACCATAATAGTTATTATCTCTGTTGTGTCCTTGTCATAAAATGCCAAAAGGAAAGTAGATTCCCTGATGTTCTAAGAAAAGGTATCCATCCCGAAGAATCCTGCCAAGTTTCTCTAGGCATTCTTGTTTATAGATTTACTAGTTGTGGCACATAGATGATGCACCGTGGATTTGACATTGAGAACTATAACAAGTTATAGTTTATCTGCTATATTGAATATGAAATATAGTTGTAGTTGCTATTTGCTAAGTATCAAACTTCATATTACTTTTTGTTTCTTAACTGAAAAGTTTGATGACCAGATGAATCTGACTTGAAATTGTGTCACACTATGGTGATTTGGATATGCAGATACTCACCTATTGAAATGGGAGGCTGGTCTGAGTCAATATTGCTTGGTGAACATGTTGGTGGATCAGCTGTGAGGTCTATATGCTTCACCCCAAAGACATATACCTTCGGAAGTCAAATACACGATACCTCTAATGGATGTGCATACCATACTTCGAATAGTAATGAAGATCAACTTTTATTGCTTTCTGTTGGTTCCAAGCAAGTCCTGACTTCTTGGGTCTTACGAAATAGTACAGCAGAAAACAGGGATTCTAAATATTTATCTGATCCTTCCAAATTTCAGTTCTCATCAGTATCTTTTCAGTGGCTCTCAACTCATATGCCGCAGAAGTTCGCTAATAGTCGAAGAAAAGTAGCAAAGCCAATAAAACTTTCTGAGGAAGGAAGTTGTTCAGAAAAGAGAAGCATAGAATCTGATCAAATTTCCAGATTAATGTCAAGTGAGTGCAGAAAAGACAAGCATGATTGCACCTTTGTGGATCAGATTGATAATGACTGGAGATACCTGGCTGTCACTGCTTTTCTTTTGAAACATGTGAATAGCAGGTCAGATGATAAGGATATATTTTGGTTTTATTATAAATCCCATGCAGTGTGTTTTTTATTTTCTTTGCTTTTAAATTGTTCAAATCCCAGCTTGAAAGAGGTAAAAACTCAGGTTTATAATTTTTCCTTACAACAGGTTTACAGTATGCTTCATTGTGGTTGCTTGTTCTGATGCAACAGTTATGTTAAGGGCTCTTCTTTTGCCTTATCGGTTGTGGTATGTAATTTTCATCCTAGAGCACTTTGCCCTTTTATTTCCTGTCTGCATGATTTTTTTTAAATATATTTCTTATGGTGTGGCTGGAAGGTATTTTTGGTTGCATTTACTCACCGTAGTGGTACTCTTGATAATATAGCTTTTGATTGATACAATAGCTTTTCCTAACTCGACAAGTTTTGCAGGTTTGATGTTGCTTTGCTGGTTCCAACAAAGTCCCCAATACTATCGCTGCAGCATATAGTTGTTACTGGTATGCTCTAATGGTTATTTCTCATTAGCATGATAATTTCAGATTTTTATTAGTTTAGATATTCACATGTATTACTAGTTTTAGAAACAATGAATGGACTAAAAGTGGAAAACAAATGATAGAAATTATCTTTGAGAAGTAGAAATTCCTTCAACACTTGGCATATAGGTAAGGTGTTTTCTTGATATATGAGGTTACTGTAGATTGTAGAAACTACAATTAACAAATGTCTTGTATTCTTGTATGACTGTTTTACAAAAACATTTTAGTATGTTTTAAGGCTTCAGGTTCCAAGGTTGTTAAACATATTTGTTGCGTTGCTAAAAGAGCTAGTGTTGACATAACAAAAAGAGTGACTCATATATGTTGCTACTAACTAGATTTGAATTCCAGCATTCAATTTCTCAACTTATTTTTTCCTACAGACCCTGCCCAAATTGGAAATGCATATTTCCTTATAAGTGGATCTACTGATGGAAGCATTACCTTCTGGGATCTCACAGAGGCAGTTGGGTCCTTTATGCACCTAGTGTTGGATGTTCAACCACAGATGTTTATTGATTGTCAGAGACGACCACAAACAGGGAGAGGAAGCCAGGGTGGAAGACGGTGGAGATCATTGGCGAATCTATCTTCTGAGAAGAGATCCAGAAATTCTGAGGGCATTAACAATGTTACCAATCTGAATGATTGTGAAAATGGATTTGAAACTTCATCTACCTCAGAGAATGATCAGACAAAGCTTACATGTTTGGTATCAACTGAGTTACATGAAATACAGCCATTGCACGTGCTCAATTCAGTACACCAGTCTGGTATCAACTGCTTACATGTTTCTAAAATGGAATGTCGGGGCCCAAAATCCGAGAGAGCTTACTGTGTCATAAGTGGTGGGGATGATCAGTCTCTGCACTTACTTGGCTTTAGCTTGCAAGTAGAACTGACTGACCAAGGTTGTGGGCGTAGTCAACCAACATGTAGAAATCATATAGAGGATGCCACTTGTAATCACCCATTAGGTAGTAGAAATTTTGTTTTCTTTTTTGTATATTTGGTTATTAATAAAAGTCAAATCTCTTGCAGGTTCTAGCTTTGTCAGGGAGTGCTCTGATTGCCCTGCAGATAAAGATAACAAGCTCGATATACTTTTTCAAAATAGGATTTCATCAGCCCACAGCTCAGCAGTAAAAGGTTGCCTTCTTATATCTTTTAGATTATTTTGGTAACTACTGCATTAATGATCCTCAAGCGTATGATTATTTTGAACCAGCATGATTGTCATGTATTGATCGGATCCACAGATAGTAAAATAACTAGTTGTGGTTTAAGGGTCAAGAGGTGCCTCTTCCATGAACAAAACCTGTGTTTTTTTCCTACATTATGCAAATAATCTTGTTCTCCCAATTGGAAATGAAGGCTGGCTTTTGAATCTTGACTGTAATTTTCTGAATGGGTGTTTGACTTGTGAGGCTCGATTGTAGGTGCTTGGACTGATGGCACTTGGGCATTCTCCACTGGCCTTGATCAACGAATCAGGTGCTGGAAGATAGATGATTCATGTGGGATCAGCGAGTGTGCCAGCGTGATCGTCAGCGTACCGGAACCAGAGGCACTTGACGCCATAATCTGTGACAGGTTGAACCCCAAACCATATAATGCCCTCATGATTTACACAACTTTTGATGCTGAAATAAATACCCCTGGTTTATACTGTTTTGCAGTGAAAGGAACAGGTATCAGATTGCAGTAGCAGGAAGGGGCATGCAAATGGTCGAGTTCATCGCATCTTCCGTTGAAGATTCAAGCAACCTGTAATTTCGACGTGGCTTTGTTACTTATTAGGTTGGTGCTATTTTTATTGCAATAGAACTAATATTTGAAAGAATCAATTAAGTGTTTGTCTATCAAATTAGAATGTGTTTTCATAGAACTAATATCTGAAAGAAAGATATTAGTTAAAGAAAATAAAATAAAGAAAAAGAGAAAGGGAGAAAGAAAATAAAATAAAGAATATGAATTAAAAAGGAAAGGAAGAACGTTGGGTGGAAGAAGGAAAAAGAAAAAGGATATGAGAAAAAAAAAAGAAAAGAGATGACTATATATATATATATGATATGGACTGGTAAATATAATCTGAACTAAACCTCGAGTATAATGATTCCTATTCCGACTATACTGATATGGACTGGTTGATTCCTATTCCAACTTGTAATGATAGTCTTAAAAAATTGATTGTTTTATAGAATCCAATCATTGGACATAATTATGTGGGCGTCAGTGTTAAAAACAGGTTTAATATGGTCATCTGATACGACGACGACAAATTATTTGTTATTATGGTATTTATGCGAAGACCTCAAACTCCTGAGTTCCATCGGATATAAACCTTGCTGCAGCCGCGATGTGGATCCTGCCGTCCGTGTCGCGGAAACGCAGATCTCAAAGCATATCGGGCCATGGACTCCACTCAAAACTTGGTTCGGATGCAGCAGAAAAGAGAAAGCGATATAGTTCGGCGGCGTGCATACTGGACTGATACATGCACATGTCACCGTTGGGTTATATGCCCAGAAAAGTCGGAAGAGTAAATGTGTACAGGATCGTGCATGATTTCTGCTCCCGCATGCAGACAACCAGAGAGCTCTTCTTTTCCAAAGCTTCGTCGCTTATTTTCTTCAGCCATCCTCTCCGACTTCAATGAATCCTCGTCATCTTCTTGTCTTCTTCGCCTTGTCTACCTTGGCGTCTGCTTGACGGAAAACATCGAGTACCAGTGCAGTGATTCGCCTCTCAGCTTGTGTCTTCATGCCTCACTTCTCCGATATCTCGTTACTTCCACGAGAGGGAGAGAAAGGGAGCTCAGGATTCTGTGAGAAGAGACTGCATGCACAAAGTCTTCCTGTCACCGATAGAAAGATAAGATTTTTCATGAGGAAATCTTTCTATTTTATCGAGAAAAATTCTCTATTCTATTAAGAAAAATTATTTTTCTTAATCTGTATAAATAGGAGAGAAACATATTAATATATTTAAGCTTTTTCACTTCTTCATATTAGAACAGAAAAGTCTTCCTGTCATCGATAGAAAGATAAGATTTTTCATGAGGAAATCTTTCTATTTTATCGAGAAAAATTCTCTATTCTATTAAGAAAAATATTAATATATTTAAGCTTTTTCACTTCTTCGTATTAGAACAGAAAAGTCTTCCTGTCACCGATAGAAAGATAAGATTTTTCATGAGGAAATCTTTCTATTTTATCGAGAAAAATTCTCTATTCTATTAAGAAAAATTATTTTTCTTAATCTGTATAAATAGGAGAGAAACATATTAATATATTTAAGCTTTTTCACTTCTTCATATTAGAACAGAAAAGTGACGGGAAATCCTTTCTCAGTAAAACTTTTTTAATAATTATTTTTATCTTCTATTATTTTCATCACTCACTTCGGCGTTACTTCCAATTAAGAGAGAGAATGAACAAGTTGATGGAGATGAGAAATGCTTGCTTGTGTCACAGGTGCTTCAACTCGAAGAAGAACAAATTGCATAAAGTTTATCACTAAAAGGGTTCGTCTCCGTGGGTCGGTCGTCGTCGGACCCACTAACGCCGGCCTCCTTTTTGACGGAATCTTCCCTCAGTCCTTGAATTCGGCTTCGCGAGCCACTCTTAACACTCTCCAGCTTCGATCCCCACCCAAGGAAGAAGAAGAAGCCTCACCTCTTCCAACCCGTGAAATCCATGCTTGTCTCGTTTGTTGTGCACCCAAAGCAAAAGTGGTGGGCGAAAACGCAAGCATTTACTCGGTCTAAGCTTTCTCCGTCTCACTAATCATTTCGATTTGTCATGCATTCTCCTCTCCGGTCCCACTCGTGGACTATCACCACCAAGAACAAAAAGCAAATGTCATGTTGCTTTTTAATCTAGTCATTTTTAAGCGTGAGAAAATAATTCTCTGTGAGCGAAACGATAATGACAATGGTGTCGATGAATGTGACGTAGAGATGCTTCCACATTAAGGACCTCTTTTTTAAGTGTTCATAGATTAGTAAATTTGATGATGTTCGATCTCATCTTCGTTCATAAAAAACATATCAACCGGAACAAGCTAATTCGGCTTATATAACTATGACTCATGCATGATTAAATATATCCACATTAATTGAAAATTTAAGTGGAGTGCATATAACATTATGGCAATGTTCTCTCATGAGAGTAAGTATATATGTTTGACTTCTTCTTCTACTCAGTCCTCGTTAGAAGATAATGGACATAATTCCTATTTTATTCCTTGTTTACACATTGCATAGAAGATGATGATTTTGACTGCATCTTAGAAATGGTCAAGCGATCGCATGACGTGTGCAAAATCTCAATGATAATAGATAGCATCGATCGATCCACCTAACGCAAAGGACGACGTCCTTGTAAATAGAGCTGTCAATTAGGAGTAGACAAGTCTCACGTTCATCTATCGGATAGATAGCCTTCGCAGGATTTGAAGTCATAATAAACATTGGTTCGGTAGCTAATTGAAATGTCATAATCTAAACCCTTCGTTCACGTTCTTGCTCTTCTTCTCCGATTTCTCTTCGATTTGTTTTGTTTTGTTTCATGACTTCGAATAGCACATCGAGTGTTGGCTTCCATTTCTTCAAACGCTGTCGCAATACGTTTACATCTTTTATGTTTTTTTTCCTTTCGTGCGAACAAACAATTTGAATCAATAAAAGAATTCCATCTTTCGATATAGAAATCAACTCACTCACTCGACTTGAGTCGACTCGATTTCATCTTTGATTGGAGACAAACACGTCTATGCCTCGACGAATTTGATACCGAATTCTACGACGAATTTTATTAGTCAAACTAATACCCTCCTAAGTCACCATCAAAAATAAAAAAAAATGGTTAGATTTTTATTCTTTTTAATATTTTGAATTTAGTGAATCTTCTTTAGCGATAATATTTTTAGAGTACGTTTTGGGAATACATTTGAAATGTGTTATGGTATTTGGTAAACTTTTTTAAAATCACATTTGGCTTAGATACCACTGTATCGAAAATGTATTTCGATATTTACATGATCTTAATATAACTTTTTATATTTTTAAAATATCTTATGAGATTATTTGAGATCATAAGATTATCACTATATCATAGAAACTATAATCCTCATTTCCTCCTCCATTTTCTCGATTTTTTACTATCGTCTCTTCTCTTACAAGTCTAAAATTTTATTTATTTATTTTATTTTTAAAAATTAGTTTATATTTATTTATATGATTATATTTTTTTGTTTATAATATATATAATCCATATATTTTTTTTATAAATAATAATTTAAATAATATATAAATATATACAATTTTGAATAAATATTAAAAAATGTTAGAAATATAATTTTATCACCTAATTAATATTCAATAAACTTTTGAAATATAATTTTACCAAATGACACCCACGTCAATACACATTTAAAATATAATTTTCATCTATCAGTTACTAAACACTAAAAATATTTCATAAACCATACATTCACTCAATTTTTTTTCTAAATTTATATTAAAAATATAAATATGATTTCTAACACGGTCTTATTACTCTAACATTATAAAAGGAACCTTTTGATACAATTAAAAGAGAGAGAGAGAGAGAGAGAGAGAGAGAGTTTCATTCTCACAGCTTTACTCTTAGAAGCTTCTATACTCTCATTCCACGGAGTCTAACTTAAGAAGATGCCTCACCAGACAAACCCTAGACACCTTCAGCTACTTCCAATTAATTGCAGCTGTTCAGAAACATATGTGATATTCCCAACCTTAATAACATGTCACCACCATATTTCTAATCTTTGTGCTCTGCATCTGCAGCTGCAGCAGAGGTTTAGGGAACCAAAACAGGGGAGGGGGAGGAGTCAACGACGCAAGGAGACGCATCGATCTCATCTCAGATCTCAGCCGACTTCTCTGCGTCACCGAACTCACTTCTTCGTCTTCCTCATGTCCTACTTTTGGAGGTAGTGCACTTATTATGTACGTGTGGGGGCACAGCTCTCCACCTTTGACCCACCGCTGTGCTACACATTTTCCTCTCCGTCACCGTCACTCCTCTCTGACGACTTGAGGATGCGCGACTCCGTGAAGCAGCACTCTCAATAATTAGATCCCCACGCAATAATTACACAAGTCTTCTTCACCGAATCCGGCGAATTCTGTCACTGCTTCCACTCTTAAGTATCCACATATATCGGTGGCTTTGCGGTCCGCTGCTACTGCTGCGCGTCAATCTTACAGAACCCGTTCTGCTTTCGCCATGAGCAAGCCAGCTTCAGAGGGGAAACAGAGGAAGTCACTCACTCTTTACTTGGTTTTAGCTCGTCGAAACCGCGCATCTTCCCACTTGTTGACTAAACGCCCCACACGTCTCGTTTCCCACGCCCAGCGTCAGCATCATGTATCCTTTTAATCTGGTAGCTTCAACCTCGTCGTCATCTGTCTCCCAATCACGTCGCTCTACTCCTCTCTCTCTCGCTCTGTCTCTACCCGTCAAACTTTCTTCCCTCCTACGTAGCTATCGAAGCAAGGAGACGTGCGATGGAGTCGGATGGATGTGCATATAAGGCTGCCTGCCTCCGCCATACAGCCACCATCAGGTGAGGAGATGGAGCAACTCAGGAGAGGGCCTTGGACCGTAGAAGAAGACCTTGTACTCATCAAATACGTCACCGAGCATGGCGATGGCCAGTGGAACGCCCTCGCTCGTCTTGCGGGTACCAATTTCTTTTCCGGATCGTTTGAATGGATCTTTATGTATCATGAGTGCATCATTCTTCCTCGGAACAGGTCTGAAACGAACAGGAAAGAGCTGCAGGCTTCGATGGCTCAACTATCTTCGCCCGGACATCCGGCGAGGAAACATCACTACCGATGAGCAGCTCCTCATCCTCGAGCTCCAATCTCGCTGGGGAAATCGGTAACCTTCACTCGCCTTGTCACATGGTGCAATTCCGCACATGTCGACGTTCGCCTCATACATATCGGTTGCCGCATCCATCAACAGGTGGTCGAAAATAGCTCGTTGCCTACCGGGCCGGACCGACAACGAAATCAAGAACTACTGGAGGACTCGCGTGCAGAAACACGCCAAGCAACTGCGGTGCGACGTGAACAGCAAGACGTTCAGGGACGCCACGCAGCATCTGTGGATGCCTCGCCTCCTCGAGCGGATCCGGGGGGCCTCCGGCAGCGCTCCTTCCGCCGACCCTCCGCCCTACTCGCTCTCGCAGCTGCTCCCGCCCTGCCCGGAAAAGATGGCTGCCGTATCGTCGTCGTCGACGTCGACGTCGGAGGAGGACTCGCTGCTGACTCAGTTCTCGTTCTTCAGCACCGTGCAAGGCGGCGAGATGATCCAGTTCGACGAGCAGGTCCTCGACGTTCATGGTGCGACCGGCGCCGGTTGGACGGAGTCTCCGAGCACTTGTCCCACAAACTACGGTGACTTCGAGCAAGGTGGATGGGCATCAGCCGACCTGCTAAGTGGCGATTACATGTGGAGCATCGAGGATCTACAATTGTGCCCATGATGTAATCATCAACAACCGATGTGTTCCAAGTAGCTACATAAATTCCTTGTTTTCACGATCATCAAGAACTGCCGAGAAGCTTTAGCTCGACGAATGGAAATGCCACCTTCGTTAAAGTGTCCTGTATCTTTCAAACAGCTGGAAGGATCAGCCATGAACATATGTTATGCTCGATTCGTACGTAAACTGGAGATAAGTCCACGCAGGTTCTCATCATCGAGGACGCATTTGTTGAAACTGATGGCTGACATTTCAAGAATTAGCTGTGACAGAAGTCATATCTCTAACTAACTAAACTCGATGATCTAATCCCCATATGGAAGATGTGGCGCCAATCACGGGAGAGAAGACAACCATAAGAGCGTCTCTTTCTTCTTTGTTTCCAGGGTTGTTGGCTGCACGTCACGTTCTTACCTTTCTATCACAGAGAAGATCGCGGGTGCCGTCTCCCATATGTTTGGGCGTAAGAGATACCTGTGGGCAACGAGAGCACGGCAGCTCCTCGGCGTTCGCTCTCCACAGTCCGCTTTGCGTGCAGCTCTGACACTGTACGAGGATTTGCGAGGGTTGATGACGACGTGAGTTACTACTACTACTCATGCTTTGACCGATGATCACAATTGGATGCGCCCGTTATCAATGTCGGTAAGATGTACTTTTGTTCCGAGAAACTTCGTCTGGTCTAAGGTGACATTTGGTTTATATGGAAAACCAAGAAACAAAAGAGTTCTAACGCTGCCCCCGCTATTTGACTTCTTATGCTTCTTTGTTCCCTTAACAACTCTGATTTGATTCATGACATCTTTGTAATGATTATTTCATTTAATATAATAATTATTATTTTTTTATTAATCGGAACTCGACGCATGAAGCTCGATCAACATTTATAATATAGCACATGACATGTACCACAATAAGAAACATATCTAAAGTTATATTTTCTAGTTAAACCAATTATCATAAGCATGCCGTCATATTAATTGCCCTTCTCATATACATACATACATATATATATATATATAT
>LVTN01000218.1:277643-295553 GCA_001649415.1 Musa itinerans | reverse complement strand
TATATATATATATATATATATGATCATATAAATATGATCTTAGGAGGGAAGGGGACTTTATTGGATAAATTCCGACTTGTAACTTGATTTAAAGTATTTCCTGAGTTTAGGAAAATTTCTCTCGTCCGAGTTCTAATTACTATTCCGGATGCAATTCAGCTGGAATCAGTTTCACTGAATCAAATTGATGAGAAATTGGATCATATCAATTGGCTTTCATTATAGCTCTACTAAAAAGGGAACAGCTTGGGATTTTATTCAGTTCTTGCAGAGATAAAGAAGGCATTTTAGTGCTCGCTTCTCCATCTATTTTACGGAAACAACGTGGAAGATGTCTCTTTCCGTCATCTCGGGTCGCGTTAACAAACGTTTGACGATTGACCTGTGAAGTTAAATCATAACGTCAGCGATAACGTGGAACGAGAGTAGAAAAGAAGTGGCGGACAAATAAGACTGAAACATCTGCGAGAAAATAAATAAATAGACACCCTATGTCTTAGGTACTTTGTTTAAGTTTCATGCACCTCAGTGTTACATACAGTAAGGAGGTATTAAGTAATGGATTCGCATCTAATCGTGGGGATTATGTTCCCCGAGTCAGAGACGGTGGTCAAGACACGGGTCTCCCAAGTCTCATGATCGTTGGTTAACACACATTAAAATGTGACTCATAGGAGATTTGAAGTCAAGTTGATCTTTATACATTAAATGGTACAACTCTTAGTTCAGAGAGAGAAAAAGACTTGCCTTTATCTCTCAGAGAGAGAAGCTTCCTTTTCCGAGAATACATAATCCTTGCCCATTCGACCGGAGAAGCTTCTTTGCCAAAGGTATGATCATAGATAGACCTTGCATCATGCATGCATCTGAGGCTGTTCATTCACGCTTCTGTGCTGGTACTGGAGCCTCCTCAACTGGCACTGCAGTTTCATGAGTTACCAGGATTCATCTGCAAATCTTCACTGCATGTATAATTGGTTCTTCATCGATGGCTGAAGATGATCACAGCAAACCAACAGCTACAGCTTTGCCAAGCATGAACTGGTAAAACCAAGTCAAGAATACCAGTCTTTGAGTTTCTGTTGCTCTGAGGTTGGTGCCGAGCCGCTTTGCACGACCTAAGGCCTAGAACATGTTCTCTTCCGTTGTGCATCGTGGTGACCTTAATGTTCCGTTGATGATCAAGGAGTTTCTGTCACTCTGGTGTTGGTGCCAACTCTGGGAGCTGCTGTGCACTGCCTTAAGGCTCTCCAAACTGAAAATAAAGAGAGAAAATAAATTGCATAATCAAAGTATTCTCCGGTGACATGTAAAAAATGAAAAAAGATGTGAGGCAATAAGTTAACTAAGTATGACATAATCACAGTTTAGTCAATGAAGAGATGGCACGTTTTAGTTCATAATTTTAGATTGCTTGGATGGTTCTTGAGAACCTTTATGCTTCTCTCAGAAATGGGAGAGAGAGATGTTGAGACAAACAGATAATCCATATATTTTGTTTTTCTTATTTACCTAAAATTTCTCTGCTCCTCTACTTTTACTAAATTAAACATGGCATTTCCTATTTACCAAAAAGTGGAGGAGAAAATAAGATTCTCATGTTTTATCTTCCCTTCTTTATCCTATCTTCATAAGAAAAGTGTTTAAAGAAAAAAATTATTATTGGCATCAAGTTCCACTAAACTACTAAAACATACATGCTGTCACTTTTGTTGGTCATCATTAGACAAGAAAATGCCAAATGACATGTCAATAGGCAAAAGTATGTTGCTGTAGCACCATGCTCGTGTAGTCTACAAACCAAGAAATAAGAGTAGACTACGAAATATTGGTGCTGAACTGCATTAACTAATATACATAATAAATTGGAGAATAACTAATACATTTACTAAATAAAACAAGAGGAAAGATGGCATTTCCTTCATTCTCTCCTTGTGTCCAAGAGAAAATAAGATTCCCATGTCTTCTCTTCCCTCCTTTCTCTTCTGTTCTGCTCTCTCCATAAATTATTATCCAAACATAATCCAAAAATGAGAGAAAAATGATCAACTAGCAAAGTCACTGTTCACACACAATTTCAAGTTTACGTTGCAAGTAACAAATATTTTAAGCACTTCACATAAACATCTAACCGACAATTTCTTTAACACATTAGCCCATTTAACTGACATAATTTCCTAGGTAAAATCTCAGGCAAAGAATATGATTGCCATATTTTTAAAGCAAGTGCAACAATTTGACCAAATGTAAAGTGCAGAGAACGTTCCACACACCACAACTGAAATTGCAAAAGCGAATACTATAGACGAGGTTTTCATAAAAAAATGTTTAAATAAAACATTTTATTATCTACATCAAGTTCCACTAAAATGTATAAATATACATGCTGTCACTTTTGTTAGTCATCATTAGACAAGAAAATGCCGAATGACATGTCTATAGACAAAAGCATATTACTTTAGCACCATGCTCGTGTAGTCTACAAACCAAGAAATAAGAGTAGACTACGAAATATTGGTGCTGAACTGCATTAATAAATACCTCATAATACATAAATTGGAGAATAACTTGCACATAGTATGCTAAAAGATAAGGTAACGGATACACATCTGACAAACAAAAAAAAAGTGACAGATGTCTAGGAAAGCACCAAAAGAGGGAGCAAAATGCTCAACCAGTAAAGTTCTCAATGCTGCCACAACTATGGACTACTACTTGCAAGTGACAACTTATATGAAGTTCTTGACACAAGCATCCCCCCATTCAACCAAACAGGAGTGTGTGCATCTCTATTGTGGGGAAAAAGGTCAAAAAAGAACTAACACTCAGTGTCTCCAATTATAGTTCAGCCACCTGAGAAATAACCTACTTCGAATCACCCACCTGTGGATTCAAAAATGGCACTTGACCCACTTATTGGCCCTATGGCCCATAGTTGTTCACCCAGGGGTTATATCCACATATTTAAGGAAGATACAATAAGTTATTAATCCCTAAAACAGTAGCAGCACACAAATGATGTAAGATGGCTCCAGATTACTTCTATAAGAAGCTCAATTTTATCTAATATGAAAGTTGGTGTGTTCTAGTACTTCAAACACTGCCGCACATGCCTTCCAGATGGATAATGACAAGCCTAGAGTGGATAGGCCCAATCATTTTTTAACAACATGATGGCAATGTAAATTTGCAACAAGACAGAGGCGTGACAAGTGTATTTCTTTTCCTCTACATAAAAATCGACAGGCTCATGGCTGCTATCATTAAGAGATGCCGTATCTTCAACAGGAAGCAGCTTTCTGAAATAAGTAATGAGGCACAACCAAAAACCTAATTTGTAGACCTCCATTATCAGGGATCACGCGATGATCCATAATTCCTCTAACTTCTTGTACACCTCTAACATTCCTCTTAACTTCTGGCAAATTAACTCTTCATAAAAAGAACAATTTTCGCAAAAAAAAATAATTGCAGCATCGGCTCTTCAAAACATATTGGTTGGGATTGGGTAGCTTTATACCAAAAGAGAACTTCTTTTGCAGTTCTTTTGGATACGACAAAAGAGTTTGAAATAGATCAATGGATGTCAGGGAACAGAACACCATAAATAGTATCCTTGTAAGGTTAGGGTCAAGGATGAGGAGTCGTCACCGACATGTAAGTCGTCGAAGAGATTCATCTGCATCTCCTGCGCGCCCTGGAGGATCCACTCCACCGCCGGATGCTTCCGGTCGTACTTCTCCTCCGCCCTCCATCGCCGACAAAAATGTGTATCATCCTCTCACGATGTTCCGCCGGCGCGGCGCAGCTTCGATCGCCAGAGAACGATTTAAATAGAGTTAGGGTTGGGTTGGATGTGCGGGCGTCGGGTCCACGTAACTACACGAGTGTTTGCGCCACGCGTTCAGATATAGTGGCTCAACTAGAACGGACTATGTTTCTGGTCTCGTAGCCGATCACAAAGCTCCCGTGGGAAGGAACTATCCTTGGCTAACGGGTTCGCCTTCCTCCCCACCTTCGATCCCACGCGCTTCATGCTGGAAATCCTCGTTTGAGGCCCCCACCAATGGTGGGCCCCTCCACCATCAACACGAGTGAAAATGAAGTTGACCTGTCTGAGACCGAACAGCCGACCCCCGATGTCAGTTGATTGCCTGTGATTAGAATTTGTTGAATGGGTCGTTTGATGGGCTCTAAACTCGGCCCAAAGAGCCCAATTTTGAGTGCTAATGTCTTTGAATCGGCTTTTTTATTCACACCCGAAACACACCCACCAAACGATATACCCATCTGTCTCTCTCGAGTCGGAATATTCCAATCGCGTCGCACCGGCTCCGACCGATTCCTCCCACTTCCCCAATCCCTCCTTCGCTGCCGGCACGTGCTGCCCCTCACTCGCACGTGGTGGGAAGAAATCAATTATTATTATTATCACGATCATTTACGGGAACGAAATATAACTTCGGTACGATGGAATATGATGAGCAAGCAATAGAGAGGAGGTGGGGAGAGCGCTTTGGTTCGACGAAGAAGAGAGGGAAGAAGGGAGTGGAGCGTGAGGGACGGGTGGAAGGCGTGATCGATACGAGAAGAGAGACGGTCTCATCATCCTCGGAATCTGGAATCTAGGGTTTCGTCCTTCCCAGGCGGTAATCCCCAAGCCCTTCGCTTCTCTCGAATTATACTGTGATCTCTTCTCCCTTGGTCCTCCACTGCATTGCCTTCTCCCTGTTTCCGGCCGCCTGTTTCCTCTCGTTTTCTCGTGATGGTTCGATTTGGCTGTTTGATTTTGGTTCGTGATTCTTCGAGGATAAATTATGAGCTAGGGTTTTGGTTTACTGCCGAGGTGGATTAGATCTTTAATCTTTCGTTTTCTACCGAATTATGTGTGCGATCTTTCTTTTCTTGTAGATTGCTGATCTTTTGTTGCCTCTCGATTTACGGCCGATCTGATCATTACTCATCTTCCGGTCTCATCTTCGGATTATTGTTGCGGTTGTAGTCAATAGCTTTACCGACCATTAGGATTTAGCTTCGATTTTTTGGGTTTGTGGATTGATCGACTTAGATGCGTTTTTGGTGTTCATTGGTGGTAACAATATTATGAGCGAACTTGTTAATCCCTCATCTTTTCTGTTTGTTTGAGTTTTCATTTGTGTTTGAAATGTTCCTCTTCCTTTCTTTAAACCATTACTTGGGTTGATAGTTCGGTTTAGACTACCAGCTTATTGGCTAGATGTTTTTATAATGGGTTATAGGAAATTTGCTATAAAGAATTGCCGCACTTGCTGCTACATTCTTTCTTTAAATGTAATTTCATCAGCAATTCTTGAGACTTCTCTGTTTTGATTGAGGAAACCACTTATTTCTACGCGGTCTTGAATTATTTGGTGGCGTTATCACTAAAACATATATGGGATTGTTTTTGGAGCTGTCGTTGGTGCTTGTGACTTGTGTCTTGAACTAGCGCGCCCTATTATTTATTATATGTGAATAGGATTTGGCTAACTGCAAACCCCTCCAATTGGAAATGTTCTTTTTGTTGCCCGCAAGTATTCTATGATCAGTCAAGATTAGTATAGCCTGATTATCTATTCCCAGGAAACTTCAGGAGCTTGTTAGACTGAACCTTACGATTAAATGATCTTTGAAGTTTGAGTCTAGTCTTGTATGGAAGGATACATGTACAGAGTTTTGTTCCTTTTTTGGCTGAGGATGTCCTCTTTTCCTATATGTATTTTTGTTGATAGCTCTTGTATTTTTAGAAATGTTTAACATGACTTCAGTTCTATGCGGAATTGGAAAAATAAGCCTACTGGCCCTTTCTCTTTCGTTCACTCATTGAACAATCATGGTATTCAGCTTCATTCTACTAGTCTGAAAGCAGACTCCCTCAAAGTTTATGGGGAAGTGAAAGTTCGTTACCGCAGGGCAATATGGATCATGAAGTATCTAGTATTTTTGCTAGTTTAAAACAAAATGCATAAATTGTTCTTTTATTTAAACTTTTTTCTGTATTTTCTAGTATATAACTTTGAGAACTTTTTTGATCTCGATGATACCATCTTTTTACTGACTACTAACTAGATTTTATCAGTGTTTAAAAAAAGTGGAATCAGTTCAGAACACATGATACTGTGACTTGTTAGTTGATTATATATTGTTTTGCAGGGTTATGTTAATTGTAATCTGTTATGCACAGACAGATTGGAAATCCAGTTTCATCATATTCTGAGACAGAGACGTAACATTATATAAACTACTTGATATTGGGTGGCACAATTAAAATGGCCATCCTTGGCTGGGACCTTTTTAGATCCTGGGTTCTAGATACCAGATACAAAGCTGCTCCAGATGACTCAGTCTTGGACCAATCTTAGCACAAGTTTTTGTAACATAGTTTCCAATGATATATGGTGAAATTAGAGTGTAATTTTTCTATGATCATCTAACTGTATCATCGAGTTTTACATCTGAAGTTGGAACTTAGTAAGCTATAGTTGTTATAAGGAACCAGGACTTTGATTTCCACTGTCAATGTTGTGGTAGTTCTTTGGGCATATATATCAGTATATATCTGTTGGTGCAACACTGTTGAAAATCAGCTGGTTCCAATGATCTGACTCTAAATTGGGTGTTTTAGGACTGAAGTGAGACTCCAGTCTGGATTGGTCACCCCATTCAGGATTGATTTATTTTGGAGATTAATGACAGGCATGAGTAACATACATTTGGTGGATAATATTAAGAAGTGACTTTATTGTTGGTGCAGTTTAGGCCTAATCAAGACTGGTAACCACTTGCAAATTGATCTGTTTTTTTGGAGATCATTGAGAGGCATGAGTAATCAAACTGATGGATGACTTTAGGATGTGGCTTTACTGTTGGTGCAGTTATTGCTTTCTTTCTTTATGTTTGTTTGACTTCAGAGTCATGGGCATTGGTTTGGATTTGAATCAGATGTTATACCATTTGTCACCTCTGACATCATATACTACATTTTTTCTTTGAAAAAACACTTCAAAATTTTTTTAATCATTATATTTCGCTGACTAATCTTCTGATTAAACTATGCTGTATATTGCAGAAAAGTGTAATGTCACATGCTCATGCTCATCCTAAGTATGGTTAGATGATTCAAGTAGCAGCATGCTGCTATGAGTTGATTATTGAAGCTTTTATATGCTCATTTTCTCTTGTGAGCCAGAATGACACTTGAAGATTTCTTTACTCTAACTGAGATGAGAGATGGTCTCTCGAGTCTTGCGAGGGTCGAAGAGCTGCTTTCCATGATTCAAAAGTTGAATGATTGTACTACAAGTAACTTGGGTGATGCAGTTAGACAATGGTCTACAGTTGCAGGTGTTTTAGGAGCCACCGACCATAAGGAATGTCTTAATCAATTTCTTGAGTTAAATGGACTTTCTTTTCTTAATCAATGGCTTCAAGAAGCACTAAACCTCAGTGTGGATGTCAATGGCATTGTTGTGGAAGAACTGATCTGTTCGTTACTGACATCATTTGAGAGGCTTCCTATTGATCAGAAAAGGAAAAGTGCCTCTGGGATTGGAATTACTATTGAACTCCTTCTTGATCACAAAAGTATTCCAATTAAAGAGAAGGCTAGAATTCTGTATGCTAAATGGGAGTTCGCAAGGAACAATGATATGAGTTGTCATGATCAAGATCAATGCAGGGCCAGTGAAAGTAATCATCCCGGAACTTGTGATGATGTGAAGACAAATGAAAATTGTTCGAACTTAGTTAATTCAGTTGTTGATGTTCCTCCATGCTTGGACATTTCTCCTCTCAATTCTACTGAAAATGAGAGGCTAACAACACCAAATCAAGTTCTTTCCATGTCTTCGAATCCCATCAATTCAAATGCAGAGGTAGCAGGTGTGAACTCATCAGGGTCATCCATCATCTCAAATTCCTGTCCAGAAAATTTGTCTATTACAGTAGAGTCTTCTGTTTCTGTTGCTGTTGCTGTAGGAAACCCCTCTGCTAACACTTGTTCACAGTCTGATCAGAAGGGAGATACAGATGATCAACATGATGTAGCAGTGTTGAAAGATGTCCCTGAGGTTGTGAAAGGGATGGAGTTGGATATGAAGGAAGGTAAGTCATGCAAATCCAACCAGAGAGAAACTTACAGTAATTCTTCTTCTCTTGCTTTCTCTGCTTCTTTGACACCATTGATGGCTGCTACAGAGCCTATAATTTCATGCAAGATGGATTCTGACAATGATGCTTCTTTTGCATCAAAAACAATGGAACATCAGCCGAAGGCTGGGGATTTTGACCATGGGAGCGAAAAGAGTTTGATAACAGCCAAGGACTCCAACCCAGCTGCAAATCTAACTAGTGGTTGTCAAGATCTTTCTTGTACCGCAAGCATTATCAGCAGTATAGGTGATCCTCAGTTACCTTGTCAGAGGGAGGAAGCCTTGACTGGCATCGTTAAAGACATTGATCATGACACCAAATTTAAGAGCTGTAAAGGTCATTTTGAAACCTCCACTGATTTCTTTAAAGTTGTTGGAATTAAGGCTAACAAAGAGATCAGTCAAAAGTCAGAGTTGGGACTTGAATGCTTGGATGATGCATTAGAGGTTGCAAGGCAAGTTGCTATAGCAGTGGAAAGAGAGGTGGTTGATTATAGAGAGCCCTTTTGCAGCTCTCCTGAGTTCAATTCTGGAGAAACAACTGGTTCTCATAGCCCTGAATCTGAAGAAGAAAAACACGATCGAGCAGTGACTGAGGAAGTCGATGCAGATAGTTCATCAGCTGGAAAAGATCATTCTGGTACCTCATCTCCTGAAAAAGAGTCAGAGATCACACAGAACATGAGTTCTGATCCAGAAATTTCTGAACAAGATATAGAATCAACCAAGCAACAAGAATTAGTTGATAAGTCCATTATGATTAGATGTACCTTTGATCTGAACGCTGATATTTGCAGCGACAAACCTGAGAGCTCGATAAGGCCCATTCAGAAAATGCCTATCAATGTGACCGCTCCTATAGCTGTTGTTGCTTCTTCAAAAGGAGCTCCAGGGTTGTCAGTTACTCCTCTCCATTTTGGAGGTGAAGTGGGATGGAAGGGCTCCGCTGCTACCAGTGCTTTTCGACCAGCATCTCCTCGAAGAACACTAGAGGATGAAAGGATTTCTTCTGGATCAAAGCAGAAATCCAATTTCCTACAAATCGATTTGAATGTGACTGAAATGGTTGATGAGGTGGCTGATATACCCGCATCTAGGAGACAGGTGCCTGCGTCATCTAGTCTTCCGTCTGGAGATTCATGTGTGGAGGTCATTTCCAGAACAGAGAAGAAGCTGAATTTGGATCTTAATCGCCTCAGTGATGAGGATGCCTCCATGCATCCCTTCTCATCTTGGAAGCTACATGTTCAACATGGAGAGCATAGCTTATCGTCAGCTTCTTCTTCGTCTTATAGACAGCCATCCCTTAGAGACTTTGATCTGAATGACAACCCATCACTCCCCGACATTGGTGGTTCTCACAACTTTGATAAATCATCTACTAAAGCCTCTGAATATTGTGAAGGGCCAACACCTTGTGATCCTGTCATTAAAATCATGGGATCAAAAATTGCTGCTGAAAGGAAGGAAAATAGCAACCAAGTGCAGCATTCTTTTCTACCGAATGGACTGAACATCGAGCCTACTATGGTTGCTAGACCACTATTGCCTTGTACAAACATGCCAAACCTGGCATATGGATATGCTGGACTTCCAAGTGCACCTACCATGACAGTTCCTGCAGCATATTATTCCCCTGGGAGCTTTTCTTACATGGTAGACCCAAGAGGCGCGACACACTTTCCACATATTACTGGTGCAGGAGGACTCGGTGGACCATCTGCGAGGCCACCATTTCTTTTGGGTGCCACCAGTGTGCCCTCAAATATGGCTGGTTTTGGTTCTTCACGAACTGGTTTTGACTTGAATGGTGGGATGACATCAAAGGAAGGTGGCCGGTTTGAACAATTCTTTCTGCAAGGTCATAGAGGTCGAACAGAAGATCAAACAAAGACTAGTGCACAACCTTCTAGTTCGGGCATCGCATTGAAGCGGAAAGAGCCCGACCCTGGGTGGGAGTCTTCTCTGTATGGTTTCAAGCATACGATGTCCCGACAGTAGTTTTCTTAAAATTTATCGGGGATTCTTGATTACAAGGGATGTCTTGGGTTATAGATAGATAGTTGCTTAACCTATTGGCCCTTGAAGATGGTTGGCCAAATTGTGCCATTGGTAGGTGGATAAATGAATAAGGTTATAGATAGTGGTAATGGTTGTTAATCGCCAATGTGTTTGTAGGTTTAGTTGTTTTCACTTGCATCCATTATTATTTATCAGTGTATTCCACCGGGTGGAAGCTCGGTGCATGTACATCTGACAGACTCTGACAAAGGGAACGGGTCGTGGTTTTTTACATCGTTCATTGATTTTGGCTGAATCATTTGGATCGATTTATCATCTTATCTTCATCACTGTTATCTTTCATGTGCTCAATATTTCTGAGTCCGTATGCCTAATATCTTGGTTCAATGTTTTTTACATCGTTCTCATGCATGTTCTTTGAATGCCGTTTGGAGGAATAAGCGTTGTCATGTTCATACATATATTTTATTGATCTAATCAAAATGTATTCTTTGCTGTTAAAATTATTTATTATGGATTTAACTGAAATTACCAAAGTCAAGTATTCTGTTAAGATTTTTTTTCTGAGCTTTTAAGTCCGTTTAGTTCAGTTTAGTTCAGTTGTTTATTGAGTCAGTTTGATTTAGTTAGAATCAGATAAAGGTTTATTTAATATTTATTTATTATTAGAGTCCAAGTCCTAGTAAATTCTGGGTGGAACTCTATAAATAATGATGTAACCATTTCTTTTTGGAACGTTATTTCACTTTATGGATAAACCTTAGGAGGTTAATCCCCTCAAAGTGATCAAGGAGGTCGATTCTCTCGAAGCGATCAAGGAGGTTGATCCGCTCGAAGTGATCATCCCTTTTTCTCCTATTTTTTTACGATAAGACCTTAGGATCTTATCATTTGGTATCAGAGTGACGATAAGACTTTAGGGTCTTATTATTTGGTATCAGAGCGGCGATCCTTGGTATTCTCACTACAGTATTGCTGTAGCTATCTTCAAAAAAAAAAGAAAAAGGAAAGAGATCGTGTGAGAAAGGGCGAAGTCGGCGGCCACCGACGACCACATCGGTGACATTCCTTCCATACAATTCTTGTTGTGCTTACGAGTTTAGGCCATCGAGGAAGCTGAATAACTTATCCATCTCGAACATGTCTTATATGCCTAACATCAATGCAGAAAATTACTTGACATAGTCATGAATGGAAGTACTTTGGCCGAGTTATCTCAACTTCCTTCTTGCAATGAACTCTGTGTTCTCCTGCAATGAACTCTGTGTTCTCGGGTAGGAATCGAGTTCTCAACTCCCGTTTCAAGTCCTCCTATGTGTCAACTTGATACCAACATTGTTGGATCTCTTCCCAATGTATTCGCCACTAAAGTTTTGCATCCTCATTTAAATATATGGTTTCTATTGAAACTTTGATTTCTTTAGAATCGAACATCATAGCTTGGAAGTATTGTTCCATATCGAATAGAAAATTCTTAAGCTCCTTCGCATCCAAGCTGTGCGACTTGGGTGTCCTTAAGTTTTGTGATGGAGCAATACAGGTGTTACTCCCTCCCGTATTAAGAGCCCTTGTGAGCAATGTAATCATGGACATGAGTTCCACCACGACTTCGTGTAGGTGTTGCATGGAGTCTTTGGTGTCTTCTGTCAATCGATCTACTTAGGACTCGACCTTGTCGATATGAGATTTCACCTCCTCGTGCGAGTTCTCTACCATAAGAAGATTTCATTGGCCTTAATAGAGTTCCTCCATACTCACTTCAAAAACGTTAAAGTGGTTTCTGTAACTGTAAGACTCTTCTTATGTTTTCTTTTCCCGATTGGTGCTTCGGATTGTGCTTCCTCCACTCATCGAGAGTAGCTAACTTCTTGCTCGTCTTGTTTGTTCCTTTTGAGCGGCTCCGAAAGTTTGAGAGCAAGTTTGCACTTGGAACCCACCTACGATTGCTTGGGGCAATGGTTCAGCTTGCCCCAACTTATTTAATTCGCTATAATGGTTCACCATGGTGAGATTGTGAAACTTTTATTGTTTGCTCATTGCTTGCCTGCTCTAATACTACAATGTCACGGACTTAGTTGTAATTGCCTAAGTCATGAGGCACCCTTGCATTATCCGTCTGCAAAGGATCAGCCTAATTACAACCTCGTTTAGATTCCGAAGGACTTGTAAAAGAGTAAATTGATTAATTTGAAAGTGAGTGATGGACAAATTCCAATATCTCGCGAAGAGGATAGCTTTACCACTAACTCAACAAATAGTTGGTGTACAAGTAAGAAAAGTAAAAAAAAAGAGAAAAGAGTAAATAAGGATTTTAGAAGGTAAATGAATAATCGCAATGGTGCAAACAATTACTCACTAGATGTCGAACATGTTAATAAGTTCCATAGGCTTAACATTAAATCCAATTAATACCTAATACTACATCAAAACCTCATCCAGCCAAGTACCACCCTGCAGGTTATGGGGTGCTGAGATGATTGATGTTTTGCTCCCCATGCAGAAAATAGGCAATGAACAACACACGAAAACTAGACCATTTTGAGATAATTTTATCCATTCTAGTGAACAGTCACTCTGCAACCTTTTAAACTATTCCTGCTTATAGTTTTCAGGCAAAACACATTGACCAAATATATGTAGAAGCAAACAAAAGCATGAACGATCTATTGACGAAAGTGTTATGGGTGCACAATAATCATCCGTGATAGTATGTCAAAATATTTAGATGATTTTTTTGTTTAATAATTTTTACTAAGATATAGAATATGCATGATGGAGTTGATAATTGATTATCTTAATTATTAAAATTTTAAACTCTATTGGATTAAGGATCCCGAATCCATGTTATCCTTAGACTTGACCTAACCAACAATTTCGGAATCGATTTTAAAACTCATGATTTTGGTTCCATGACAAAGTTTCAATTTTAGTTTCGGTTCTGGAATCGTTAATTCTGGTTCTAGTTTTGAAACCATAATTAGGTCTTTTAGGTAAAGATATGCATGAGATAGGAGGTTGCACGGTAAAGATATGCATGAGATAGGAGGTTGCACGGTCAAGAAGAAAGCATGGATGGGACTTGGGGACTAGAGGGGGAAGTCAATGAAAATATTACTAGGAGGACTCACAATTGATTGATAACGAGATGTAGTTCATGGTATAGTGGTTCGACGCATACTATCCCTCCAAGGATCGACAATCGAGAGGATTCTCTTAAGATCTTGAATGGAGAGTGACATCGCTCGTAATGTCTACAAAGAAAGTCTCTCGAATGGTATTGGAGCCGATGGAGATGTGGTCAAGGCCAACGTCAGAGTTGGCGAAGATATAGTTGAGGAGGCTATGTTAGTTGTGGAATAGGGGTCCTCATGGTAACCTTAGAGGCACCAAGCCAATATCAAATATTTAGCTCAAGCAATACCAAATCTAGCTTCGAGATGTGGACTAAAGAGACACGCTTGAAGCCAAAGCATAGAGGCCCTCTTTGACATTATACTTATGGAGGGTCTTATAAGTCACAATGCACTCCTTGCTATAGCCGAAGAAGACAATGGTGTTAGTAATGACCTAGTGATCAACCATGGTGATGGCAACAACACGCTCAACCTCACTTACTATGAGTGCCTCCTCCTCGAGCGAGCACTCCCAAGAGCTATAATTGGGCTCCTCGAAAACACTAGCAAAGTGGACGAAGAGGAAATCAAGAGCGAGGAGGTAATGATTGGCAATAAGGATCTAATAAAACTCCTACATGAGGGTCTATGCTCGAGGAGGCATGAGCGGGAGAGATGCAGGAGCTCAACAATCGCAATAAATTAGTGATCATGATGATGACTACCATTGAAGGATTTGAGCGATAGGAAGATTCATAATGGGTTTCTTTTTCTTTTTCAACTAGTTTGATTCTATTTCTCGGGTTGAATAAAAAATGAATTCACCCCTCAGGCTCCGTTTTGATAAGCTAATCATACTCGACCAATAAGTTAGATTGATATCATAATGACTTAATTAGTTTTCTAAGTACAAAGCACATAACAACCTCATAAAGTGCTAAAATAAATTATCTTAAAATGAAAAATATCAAAATAAAAATACTCAAATCAAGATTCATCGTACTAAGCTCGATACATATTGATCCAATGAGGAATCGATTGTACAATTGGCACATCAATACGCTCCTATATATCATGTATCGCTACATTCGATACGATTCGATATAGCTCTATATATATATATATATATGAAATACGAATCAACTATGTACTTTAAGGTGATTAAATTTACCCCTCATCTCTCCTCTCTGCGGCCTCCTTGCATTTTACTACTGCAGGATGATGCCCCTCCGTGACCCAAACAAAGAGAGGTGGAAATAAGGGTATCAAGCAGTAGTTGTATCAAGCAGTAGTTGGACAAACTTAACAAGAATCGTTTGCCATTAACTACCGTTTTCACTACATTGCTTTCATTAAGACTGACGGATGACTAAACCACTATAACCACCTCATTACAATGGCTTATTACCTGACCGCCTGCTTGAGGATGGGTATCAGTCACATGGCTCCTAGAGAAACTGGAATCATGCCCAATCTTGTTTCTCGATCGAGTCGAAGAAGGGAGAGCAGCCTCGGCATGCTTGAGACATGTTCCATTAATACACCTTTGCTGTCGATATATACAGGGTATGGAATCTGGGATGCCACAGAAGAACAAACGAGAGATTAATTATCAATTAGGCAAATGATATATCAGCAGATGATTAGCAAATGTACTCAGAATCAACTTTACGCAGCAATTTGATATTTAAAGGCAGTGTTAGCCAGCTTACTAGTGATATAACTTCAGAATGTCACTCTCGGCGAGAGGAGATTGAGAAGGACTATTTTTGCTAGTCCTGTATGAGACATGCTAACATAGTTAAGATGGGAAAAAATATATAACTGATACCCACACAACTTATTTCTCGATGGATGAGAGTTTATCCAATCTTCAGGTGGAAGTAATAGAATACACAAAAAAGAAAAGATAGGACAATTTGTTGATGATTTTTGGTGATGGCTTTTTTATCAGAAAATAATTGTTGCCCAAAACATTTAAAATTTGGATCCATCTTTTTGGAAGAAAACAAGCCTTTTCTTTTCTTTGAATTGTTGAAATCATTGCTGCAGTCTATAAGTTCTAAGGATAAATATCATGTCATGCTTATATAATAAATTCATAATTCATCTAGTAAACTTTGATGTCCAAAAAGAACAATACTTGATCAATATGGTTACTACATGACAACTTATCAAGCACTTACTGTATGACACTAGACAATACAAACATGACTTCCGAGAGGACACTAGTAGAGGCATGTACCCATGTCCATGCAAAAGGATATTGATCAGTTGTGATGGTATATCCCGAGCATGGGTCAACAGCTAAAGATTAAAAGTCTACTGTATGTACCTTGTTTGAAAAGTTAGGGGTCAGTATCTACATTGTGAGTGGCACCTCGAATGGAAGAAGAGTCTCCTGGTAACCTGTATGTCATGACTTTTATTCAACGGAAGAGGTGGTGCAAGATCATAAAATTGTAAAATATTTTCAACTCAACTAACTAAAAATGATCATGAGTCTTACCCTTCAGTTTCGGATTTATGGTGAACATATGCCTTTGAATCATGCTGGCCTGTTCCAGATGCCTCCGCTGCCAGAGGACTGTTACCATCACAACCTTTGGTTTCCTCCTACAAGTATTTCATGAACCAGAGTGCATTAGCTCAACCCACAAGTCCATTAAAAGATTAGTTTTTCATTAACTTACATTATGTCTTTCTGCCATCCATCCAGGGATATTTTCAGTAAGAAGACATACATACTGTTCCATAGCAACCTCCGGATTCATGTTCCCCAGCCTCTGCCAAGCATGCCTAGCACAGTATAGGACAGTGTCCTCCATCAGATACATACATCTGTTGATGACTAGAAATCAAGTTATATCCAAACTGTAAACTGCATCATCTTGTAGTTCTCATGTGTAACTGTTGCTACAAAATCCTAGGAAGAATTTGGAAAGCCACTTGCACAAAATTGGCTAAATGGTTGGGCACTGTTCACCCTAGTGGGAGCTAACTCCTGTGCCTCTAAAGCCATGATCACTTGACAAGTTTTCGTTGATGTAAAATCTGTGGTGGATTACCACTTAGCACTTCATAACCTCATCTAGTTTTGAATTTGCACAACTTATTGACATGCTGGGTAATAGACCAAGCAACTAGGCCCACAATGTTCCAATTGATACAGGTTAGGTTATAAATAGCCATTTATTTCTTACTCGCCAAAGTGTTACCATAGCATGCACCAGTATCAAAGCATGAAAATGTGACAGATCTTCGGGATGCTCCATAGATAAATCAATAACTTATATATATCATGCCAATATGTGAAGGAATTAATAAGAAGAAACAGAAGAGTCCAGCCCATGGTACCATTTGGAGCGAGCAGAAACTCTCAGGGCCATGGGTTGCTGCGCATTGCATGGCCCCTCAGTGGCAATTTTATGCAGCCCATACAACTGCATCTGCGCCTCATTATTCAGTTTCAACACTGCATCCCCTCCTTTCTTGATATGAACAAACTCAGTCGCTTCTCCGAATAACTTCTCGAGCTCGCTCCTTTCTATCCCCTCCCAATCATCCTCCCCATCAAGAAATGATGTTCCCTTCACCTCATTCAAAACCTTCACATCTTCCACTTCTGCTGCGTATTCCCCACCCAATTCCACAACTTTCTCCACTGCTCCTCCTACATTGGCTTCATCCTTGTCGAATCTTTCTTCTTGCTTGACTAAGCCATCAACAATCATCCTGATCTCCGCTTCATCGTCCTCTTTCTTTTTAGTGGATTCCTCCTCTATGATTTCCTTCTCTAGGACAAACCCACTAACCTCTTGACCCAATCTCTGTTCTTCGGCATCAGCGACCACCAACTCCAGGCGATTATTTTCAGCAAGAGCAACTCCACTTCTCTCCTCCCACTCCTCCGTTTCCTCCTCGATCGGATCCAAGTCGAACCCACGACCGACGTAGGAGGCCTCCTGTAGCCGAGGCCCTACATCCACGGCGAGGGGCACCACCTCCGACTTATCTTCGGGAAGATCGGCATCATCGGCAGCGGCAGCGGCAGCGGTGGCGGCAGCGGCGGCGATCTTGGAGATGATGAAGGCGAGGAGCACGGATATGAGAGCAGTCACGAGAAGCTCCACAAAGAACTCCATTGTCCTCGCCTTCGCTTGGACTCCACGGCAAAAAGGGAAACAGACTTAACAACGACGGATTAAACTCCAATCGAAATAGAAACAAAAGAAGAGAGAGAAATAGAGGTTTGGAACCGACGGTGCTCTTCCACGTGGCCCGTCATGTGGGCTCTTCAAGGCTTCCCCACACTACTTTAACAACGCCTTTCTGCCTAAACCCGTGATCGCCCGCCTTGCCTTATAATTGGTGGGTCCCAACTAATGCCCTGCCAGAACCCAATCAAAGGACGGATAGGTTACTCGGGCACCGCGTTAATGGGTACAAAACTGTGGCTCGTCTATTAAACTTGGACGCTAGCGACACACGTGCGGAGTTCGCTCGAAGTGTGTCTTCTTTCTGCCAGCTAATTCTCGTAGCCACCGATCTCCCTGCCTCTGGTCGGAGGCGAAAGCGACGCCGACGTGCGATATATATATATATAT
>LVTN01000218.1:237956-277635 GCA_001649415.1 Musa itinerans | reverse complement strand
GGAGCGAGCGACACACGCGAGAGATATATATATATATATATATATATATATATATATATATATATATATATATATGATAAAATTTTAAGAAAAATCCTTACCCTCCAAATTTTTCTGTAAAGCACCCCAATTAGAAAAAAAAACTAAAACAACACCTTAAATCATGTAAAAAAAATTATTTTGCCCCTTCATTCCTTAGACCTACTATCATTGATCCTGTCAGCTTAGCCATTGCACATCACGCTCATAATTCTTGCATAAGGAAGCGCTGGTGAAAGTTTGCATCTCCTTCTTCCCTGTGGCCAACGACAAAGGTATGCAATCACTCTCTCTCTTTTTTTTACTCGTGATGGATGACACAAAAGGATTTGTAAGCAATTATAAAGGACCCATCACTCTCCATGGTAGATAGTGAGAGCGCATAATTGCCCCATCTTTTTTGCTTTCAATTTGATGATGCAAGGGATACTTGTGGGTGATAATAAGGACATACTATCACAAACAAAACTATAAATAGTATGTTTAATGAAATACTTATATATATTCATATCATTCGATTTTGTTTATACTTTGCACAACAGTCAAAGAATTTACAGTAGGCTTGATAACCCAATTTTGATTGAGTTTTGTGATCATTTGATGTCTCTAAACATATGCAATTATGAGGATTTTGATTGTAACGAACCACCTTAGTATATATAAAAATATATGTATGTATATACACACATATACATACATACATAAATAAATATATATATTTATACATACATATACATGTATATATATATATATGTATATACATATATGTAAATACATATATATATATACATATACATATATACATATACACATACACATACACATACACATACACATACACATACACATACACATACACATACACATACACATACACATACACATATACATATACATATACACATATATATATGTATATACATATATATATGTATACAAGAGGATGTCATTGAAATGAGTCTTAGCGCATTTTCTTGTATATACATATATATGTATATATATACATATATATATGTATACAAGAAAATGCGCTAAGACTCATTTCAATGACATCCTCAGCCACTATTTCTTTGGTTTGGTTTTGGATAACCCTAGGGGACAAGTGGCCTCATGGTAGGTGGATGTCTTTGTGGGACAGTGACCTTGATCCTATCTGTTGCACACCAAACTATTGTTTGTGTGTGCCTATAGAATAAGTTGGTCGCAGCATCGTTGAGGACAAACTTATCTTGATAGATACCTTGATAGATACTCTGTTGCACACCAGGCTGTTTATATGCATGTGAAATAACAATTTGGTCAGAGTATAATGTACGAAATGATGCTAAAAAGAAATTTGAAGATATACTTAGTTGAAGGTGCAGTTCATCCCAAGTAGATGTAATAAGCCTCCTTCCAACTACATAAATATTCCTAAGATCTGACCTCACTTGTGAGCTTCACAGCTTAGATCTGGAAGAGATAATAACATGGAGAAAATTATTTGGATGGGTCGTCATATAAGAAAATGATGTTTGATGCTCTGACAACAAAATTTTGGGGAACCTATTGATGGAAAGACTTATTAGGAACGGAATACACAATTTTGTATCACATTATGCTTGATACAAAAGATTTCCAGCTTCAACTTAGGATTAAGGCATCAAGAGCATTCAAACACATCATTATGCATGGTGTTCTTTCACAATAACACCATGCATATTGGCTTGATGGATGTTTGTTTTCCAACTTATAAGAATTGTTGCTTTTCTAGGCATTCTTTCTCTACACTAAGAGTCTAAATCTCATCTCTAATATTTATTTGAGTTCAGAGTGCCCATTAAAAATGCACTAGCATTTTGGATGAGAATGTTAATCAAACAGAAAAATTCAATATATAAAGGAATATGCCTTGTGTGTATATTAATCTGTGCACAAGACTCTGATAAAAGTATAGAAGAGAATGATCACCTAGAAGTGGGGAGGTTAAGGAAGGAATCAAGAGCTGAAGAACCGAAGCAAGTAATATCAGAGCAATCTCAAGCAAAGAATTATGTAAACTTCTATATGTGCTAAAGTATCTGTTAAATTCACAGTATAGAATAAAAAAACATGTACTAAAATTTCTGGCTAGACATCATATCTTCTTACTACATGTTTTTTGGTATCATTTTATTAGGTTTCTTTTGCCCTTTTCAGCTGGCAATAAACATTAAAACTAAAGGTAAAAAAAAAAAAAGCAGTGTATTTAGATATGGTTGCTCTCTCCCTTAAAACACAATGATGCTCTATATATTGCAACACTTGATTATGTAACTTCCATCACACTGAAATTAATTTCTTGCACTACCCAATTATCTACATTTAAAAAGCATCTTAAGAACATATGAGAATAAGAATCCAAACAAATTCTATATCCCAAAAAAAGAATCCTACCAAAGTAATTTGGGCAAAGGATTGAAGTTGTTCATACCAACCCAGATGACTTCTGTGAAAAAATACCTACTACGTATTATGCTCAACAAAATCAGAGAGTGTATATATGATCCTCCATTCTAACCACTTGCCGTAACAGGAATCTAGGTTATCATAGAAACCTAAGCCTTCTAAAACATATTTTGATAGAACTAACAGAAGAGCATATATAAATTCTTTTAATGTGACTTGTCAAAGGTTTGAAGCAACAAGTTGACAAAAAAAAAGAATGTCATGCTGAAATAATAGTCATAGGAAAAAGGACAACAGAGCTCGTTGAAGAAATGGAATATGCCATGCTGGTGAAGCAGAGTAACATGGAACTCACCTGATAGCCATTGAACACAACCATCTTTTGAAATCTTCAACAATGCAACAATCAATACAACACTATAACTTAAATACTTTCCCTTCGTTCCAGCCCCGGAAGTATGCTTCTTGCTGAAAACAAAGTAACTTAAACAAAAAAGAAAAGTGGACACCTACGATGTAAATGATGGTTGACAGAGTCCTCCATTGTATGTAACAATCATGAAGTTAAGAGTCATAGTTGTTACACTGTTTAATAAAACCTGACTGCCTAAATTCATCATATGCAAGTATAATGCCAAATAATAAATATTCTGTCCATAGAAGCCTTCATTTCAAGTGCAGATTGCAGTATTCAGTGTATTAAACAGGTGTTCTAGATCACATCAAATAAATACCAAGACATGGATAACAAAAGCATGAGAGTTTATGTTATATATACCGCTACTATCAAGAGGCATCAAGTTCTCATGTGCAATACATCACAACCAAGTTCATAATACTCATAAGATACCAACAACTAAATAAAGCTAGTAAGCCACAAAGATCCAACCATAATAAGCAACAAGTTTCTCAGAGAAACACCACAACAAAAACCATCTCAAAAGCACAAAGCATCACTTCAGGGCATATCCTATCCCATGTATCCAGGCATGAATTCTCTTGGTAAAGTCTCCTATCACACTATGCAGAAACTCTTGTGTCAAAAAGGATCTGCATAACTTGCATCATTCAGAGATCAAAACCACAGATTACTTGCAGTCCCAAACTCAAATCACAGATTAATTGCATTGCATAAAATAACAGTAATGCTAACACAACAAGATAACAACCATAATGAACAATGTAGCAAAACAAATTATATAAAAGCACATATGTATAAACATTGTCCAATCTTTGTTTCAAGGTAAGCCACAATCCATCAAAACCAGCTGAACAAAGTTAACAAGCATATCCATATCCATTCCACATAAATAAAGAAGGAGAAGAAAAAGCATGAAACCCAGCATAAAAAAGGATAACAGACTATCATGTTGGGTGAGCAAAAAGAAATGAAGCAAAGCCTGGAAGCGATGCAGCCTCAGACCTTGCCAGGGCATTCCCTAGCAATGTGCCCCATCTCACCACAATTGTAACAAGATCGGTCAATCCCACCGCCTCCCCCACCGTACCTTCTGCTGCCACGGCCTCCTCCCTGGGAGCAATCTCTGGCAAGATGTCCCATCTCACCACAGTTATAGCAAGCGGCACCACCACCGTCACTACCCTGGTGACAATCTTTGGCAAAATGCCCAGTCTCACCGCAATTATAACAAACTCCGCCACCACCATAGCTTCCGCCGCCCCTTCCCCTCCCACCACCGTACCCCCCTCCCCAGGATCCGCCGCCACGCCCACCACCAAACCCTTCCCTCCGACCGTCGCCGCCGCCGCCCCCCTGGACGTTGGATCCGTCGGGACCGGTGACGTCGACGGCCTTGATGCGGCCGTCGTCGCCCTCGGTGACCATGAACTCGACGATCTCGCCCTCGGTCAGGGTACGGTATCCTTCAGCCTTGATGGAGGACTGGTGGACGAAGAGGTCCTCCCCGCCGTCGTCCGGCGAGATGAAACCGAACCCCTTGGTGTTGTTGAACCACTTCACCGTTCCCCTCGATCGGTCATTCGCCTGCTCCATCGAAGCGGTGGAAGCCAGCCCAGAGATCACCGAGGGAACCTTAACCCTCACGCTAAGAGAGAGAAGAAACGAAACCCGCTCCCTGTCCCACCGATGCTCGTCGAGGCGTCGCTTTCGGCGTGTTAAGCGTACCGTGATTTGGAGCGGGGCCTCCGAGGCGAATCGAGGCAAGTAGATCTAACCGCCAAGACGGAACGGATGCGAAACTGTGACCGTCAGATCAGCTAAGTTCCATCTTCACCCTAAAAGCTTCATTTCTGTGTGTTAATTGTTCGTCTTATCGACGTCTCTTCGATAAAAGAGACAAAAAGAGAGAGGTCTTGTCGGCAGTGGAAATGAGAACGGGTTCCACTGGAGATCCGAAACTGCACAGATCCACACCCGATATTAGGATGGGATTGGATCCGTTATAGAAGTCATGGGATCACTGGATGTATATTTAAGACCGTAACCAATCGGATAAGACACGAACAAAAAGCTGAAAGAACGCAAGGCTGGACGACGAGAGGAGACGAACAAAAGACACGGGAGAATACTACAGATGGAAAGGATAAGATGAAAAGAAGCTCTTTCTTCCCTTATTAACTCTAATTTAAATGGTTATTATAGATACCACTTAGATAAATAAAAATATTCAAGTGAAGTGTATTTATTCTCTCACAAAGACTAATGCAATAAGTGGACAGACTGTTTAGTGGTCCAATTTTTGAATTTTTTATCTGGTTCTAATAACTATGACTAAAACTGAGAAAAAGAAGGTTGATACTTCTGATCGTCATACAAGTAAAAAAGAGTAAATAATTGGAATAATTTGTTTCTATAACAAAAGCAATAATATCAAAAGTGTACAAAATTAAACCCAGTCAAAATTGCGGTTCGAAATATGTTCTTGTATGGTAGAGGAGGATCAGGAGTCACCAAGTAACGAAATAAAAGGTTGCAGCATGATTCTAAACTGAAGTAAGTACATCCAGATTTTTTTTACTGAATCCGGAATCTACAACTTGTCAGATAAGCTGCCTCGTCTTGCTCCTCCAGAAAAGATACACTACCAAGAAGAATACCTCGATCTACTTCTTTTTCTTTGATTTTGACAATGACTGCGCATAAGCAGTTCCCTGAACAAAAAACACGAAGTTGAGTTGTGTAGAATGGTGAAAGAACAGACGAATCCAACTTAAAAGCAAAGAACACAGCCGGAAAAATTATACAAAATCCATGAACCAGAGTAATTTCAATAAAATGTTGAAGCAATAAGAGGACAACACAAGTAAACATCCTCCAATTGCAGCAAATTAATATTTACCTGCAACCACTCATCCATGTCGGCATCTGTGGTTTTGGTGCCTACTTCCACCTTCGGAGATCTCTTTGTTTTCTGCATGGAAGAAAACACACAAAGAAACAAACAAAGATGGTTTAAATTTGCATGATGAAATAGCAGGAGCATGAGAACATAAAAGTTGCATTTATCAACTAGATTTTAAGCTTGAAATGGTCAACAGGAATTGATCTCAAAGACGTCAACTATAAACTAACAGAAGATAAAGAATGAACCGGGGCAACATGCGCTTGGTGCTCAGGATAGAGACCATTCTCAGAAAGAAAAAGGTATTCATTTTTTTTTTTCTAGCTACATATTTGCATCCTTGGAGCTAAACATCAGAGCTAGGTTTTTGTTGCAATTCAGGAAATAGTTGTGTAACAATCTTCAAATACATGAAGGTACTGACCTAAAAAGTAATTTCTTAGAAGTGAAAAAAGATGCCACTATTATTTCACTCCCAAAATTAAACATACAATTTAAAATTTGTAACTCAACTGCATCTAGGGTATACATGCATACATATCTTATTCTGGTAACGTAGGATTGATTAAATTGAACTCTCAGAGGCTTTGGTAGCAATTGGTCAACTCCTCCATATTTAAAAAATACATTACATACAGTGTCTACCAATTGGTCCTTGACAACATAATTTCAAAATAATGTTAACCCTTGTTTACTTCCATTAATTATTTTGGCATACTCTTGACTTGATCCACTACTACAACGACAATACTACACCCTAGTTTAAAAATAGATGCCGAAAATAGTTTCTTGCACTAAGAAACCAAACTTATCAAATGCTATGTACAAGAAGAGTTCAAACTTTATGTGAAACTTGAAACTCAGCAGAGGTACACTTGCAACGGCTTCAGTTATTCTATACTTTAATATGAAAAATATGCTAGAAAGATGCAATTTAGCAGCATTAATTATCTAATCAATAAAATCTTGTAACCAATTAAAGGTTCACAGCAAATGATCAAATAATTAAAGTACCTTTGATAACTGTTGAATTTGACCATATGCCCAGAATCCCAAAAGAACAATCAAAGCGGCTCCAAGGGTCACAAGAAAAACTGACTCAATGGTTAAAAGACCTCCAGCTTCTACAACTTCAATGGTGCCATTATAGAAAACATTCTGATATGGTTGCTGATCAATCTCATAGACTACCGTTCCCACTAAATCAAAAGAGCCAGGCTGCATAGCAAATCTCTCATTGAGTGCATAAAGGATTTGCATAAGAAACATACAGTAGTAAGAGAAAGATAAGTGGCTCATAGGAAACATGTATCTCAACAGGCATGAAACTATTGAGAATATCTCAATCACATAAATGAAGCACTCACCTGCAAGTATTTGCTAACAGCAAATACATATGGGAAGGTAGCTTGAGTAGAAACAGGTACCGATGCATTATAGAACTCCTGCAGTAAGATATTAACAGAAACACTTACTATCGCCAATTGGGATACCAAATAAAGGACAAGAAGCATAAGTGATGTAAGACTAACCAAAAACACGCATATGTTTCATGATATATGTGGCAACAAAAAATTGACATTACAAATTCAAGAAAACAAATGACCAATACTTTCATCACAGGAAAAAAAAAAGTATGAAATAGTAGCAACAAAAGCATGTCCTTCACAAGATGTTAGGACATCAACAAGGCAAGCTGATAACCATTGCTCTGCTAAAATAGCAGCTGACTACAAGTTCAATTAATTCTCACCTCAATTGTGGGAAAATTCAGAAATGGGTTAATCAAACATAACAACCAAAAATTGTAGCTCATAACGTCGCTAGAAGACAAGACTTGACTAAAGTATGATGCTACAACCTGCATTGATCATAACTTGCAAGAAGCTACAAATTTGTCAGCCAGAAAAAGAAGTCCAATTTGAAGTTTCAAAGTCCTTTGGATCAATTTGCCAAGCTACCAACTTGTTGAAGTAGAACATGTTTAACAAGTACTTCTGCAATCTGCATTTAACTTTTCAGAAATTATAATGACTTGCATTTTCAAGCCAAAGCATCAGAGTAGAAGTAAGACTTAGAAGAAGACAACAGATCCACTCTGGAAATCCAAGGACTAATTAACTTGAACTAATAATGAAATTTGCATAAAAACCTTTTACATGTTGTAAGCCTGTAAGTAGACCAAAATTAAGAAAACCAAATTTTCCAAGGGTTATTGCTGATTCTGCTTGTTAGAAGCTATTTTCCAAAGTTGATGCTTCATTTCAAGGTGATGACAAGCAGAGAAATGCCATTTAAGTCGAATGATGGTTACTTATAATTCTCAGCCATCATCTAATCATCTAGGTAAAATATACATCCAAAAGACCTCAATGAGTTGTCAAGATCCACAAACAAGAAAAAGAAGACAAAAGCAATTTAGGATTGGTCAGAAACATAAAATCTGACAAGACATGGCATAGAATGACAACTGTTAATTTGTTAAGTTCATCTAGATTCTAGTGCTGGATTTTCTTTAGTTATGGATGGACCGCAATAAACAGATTTCAAACCTTATAAAGCAGACTACTCTAAGAATCAATAAAACCTGACCATATGGTGATCCAACAGCAGTAACAACTTGTTCCAGTCAGTTCAAATGTATGTTGTTCGACTTCCAGTTGATTTATATGCTCACTTACAGTCAACATTGAGAAGTACAGAATACTAGCTATGAATCAAATAAAACTGTACACAGTTACACATGATAAATAGCACTCATACCTCTCTGAGCTATCTATGGACAAGGCAAAGAAAAAGTTCAGGGGTAACATATGAAAAAAAATTTGATGCCAATACATGATAATATGCATATTTTTTTAACCATGGATAACATGACCAAGATAAATGCAGCTAAGCAGAGATAATACATGAGGGGATTGTATGTGATGCCCACTATATAGCAATCATGCTGTAAGCCCATAACAGGCATCCAAATGGATTCACACCTGCACAGTAAGATTCTGCACAAACATGTGATGATCGAACGGGAGATGAAGGCTAGCATGTATAGCAACCACTTTTAAAGCTGCTTCACCTGCATGTTTTCCAGATGATAGCATCAATTATATGCAAATAGTACAACAGTTTGAATAAGAAGAGAAGCTTATACAAGAGGCTTGGACAAATGCAAGGTCTAGGGAATCTTGGTATGCAACCTTACCTCTAACAAAAATCAGCTAAATTGTCACAGAGACAACTTATCAAAATGTGCAGGTACACATCATAACATGGCAGCAAGGACTAAAAAGTATTATGGCTGAAGGTAGAATATGCCTATGGCTTGTATAGAGAATACTGATGTTGTGCACAAAGACCAGTGATATGTCAGATTCATTGTTTTGTGTGTCACTTGCAAAACAAAGCAGATAATAGAAGATAAATAATGGGAAGTAGTTTACTCAGCTTCCGCTATGTCATATGGAAAATCTAAATAACCACAGAAAAAAAGGATGAGAAACTGGAAACAACATCAGCAAATCAAAATAAATCAAAAATCTACAAATCCGACTCACAGTTTCCAGTTTATGCTTGATAACATAAATATAAGATAGAAACAAATTCGTTCATGTTTCTGCTACTTCATCTAGAGTAGCCTGAAGATATAACAATTTAGTTTTATCATTGAAAGAGAACTATAAAATATTACAACTGAAAATCAAAGATACACTGCATATATTGACAATAGTAACTTATATTTGGTTAGACTGTCAAGAACCAGAAATTTTAATGTGGTAAAAACTAAACAAGCAAATCTGGCAATACAGAAGATCTTAATTATGAGTCTGTACTGCATTAGGAGTACACAACAATAATGAAACAAGCAAAAAAGTCAATAAGAGGATAGAAATGCAAAAACTTAGTGCTGAATTAGGTTCAGATTTTAAAAAGGCAGTAGGAATGCACCCTCATTATGTAAGCCAACCAGTAGTTCAGTTTCTTCTCCTGCTGGTACTACTGCATGGACAAAAAGATAGTACAGTGGTTAAAATGAAAACTAGATACTTTCCTATTTGGAATAATTGGCTATTCCCAGAAGTAGTACTTACATTTAGCGGCGTTCTTTGGGAATACACAGACCGTATCTATTCCAGGAGCTGGATCCAGAGCTCCATCAAAAACTTGAGTGTCATCACCAACTATGCCAAGATCGCTTCCTTCAACAACTTCCGTTGCAGCAACATCCTCATCTGACTGGCATCTAGCAACTGCCAGAATTCAGAGAATAGATTGTCAGCAAAGGAAAATCAGCACTCGTAGACACATCTAACCTAGTAAGGCTTCAAGAGCAACTTGAAAGTATGATCTTTAAGTCATACAGTCCAAGAGGGGGGAAATTCTATTTGTTAAGTGACTATATTATAAGGAGCATCCACGTCAGCATCCTACCTTATACGATGAACAATTAGTGAAAACGGGAAAGAATATCTTAAGATGAACTAGGACAATTAAAGTGAACCATCTGATTTAGTTCAGACATGGTTGTTTTATAAACACCACAAAATTGTAAATAATCCCATCCCAGATCCTTTTCAAGAGAGCACTGCTCATGCTAGAAATATTTATTCCATGGACAATAAACCAGAAACATTGGCCCAGGGCATCTCTTTGGTCACAAGGAGCCCTAAAAACTTTTGCAGAAATCATTTTTCTTTTCCTATAGGTGTAGGTATGTCTGGAGAGAGCAAAGTAGCAGAATTTCATAAATATTTCCAGAAAGAGAGCTTGTGTTTATATCAGCTCGGATCGAGGCTAAACAGTGGTGTAGCTTTCTGTAGTTCTCGCCTCACGTTCTTGCTTTAGTATGTCTGTTCACCTGTCCATCCTTTTTTCTTTTTTCTGTGTCCTCATTGATACATTGCCCCCCTTTTTTATCCATTTCTCCTGTATTCATTTCATCTCGGTTGGAAAGTTAAATCTTCTCAAACCCCACAAGGAAATACCAACATAGCGTTCATGGTGTACAGTAAATATCCAATCAATCGGAATTCCCATGGTATAATTCCTCGAAGGACATAAACCTTCAAACTTAACATGGATCCATTCCCTAGAAAAAATCCCGATCTATGGATCATCTAAACAGAACCATAATTCACACCGGGATGAATAAAGGTAACAACAATAATCCCTGCAGATCTACAATATCCATGAGTGCAGATCAACTAAAAGACCCAGAAAAGGGAGAAGAACAAGGCAATCAAGAACAACCTCCTACGCAGAACCAAACAAACAAACCGCGTCCAAAAAATTGCCCCTCAGTCGTAACAATAGCAAGTACAACACCGATCGACGAGTTCCAGCTCCAAAAAGACACATCGGGATTCAAAGACCGCGATATCGGATCGTTCGAGGACATCGAAGAGAATACCTTGGAGGAGCGGAGACGCGAGGAGGAGAAGCGCGATCAGGAACGAGGAAACCCTAATCGTCATGACTAACGGCGAGAGCGAGGGGCGATCGAGGAATCGGGCCGCAGCCGTTCGATGGAGACTCGAGAAGAGAGCGATGCGAGAGGTATGAACAGATGCCAGACTAAGAAGCACCCTCCCTTACGATCATACGACAGGGGATCCTTTCCAAACATGCCGTTAAATGCAACTATGCAATTCGCATACTAACACGGATCCTATTGTCATCCGAAATAACGGCCGTCATAAATGCCTTTTAACGGATTTAATGAGTTTAACCAAACCCGAGTCTTCTAGCGTTGCTTTTCGCGGCGAGTCCGAAATAGCGGCTGTCAGATAAATTGCAATTTTCGGGCTTGGATCGGAACATTTAACACGTTATGGACCGAAACGCATACCAAATAACAACCGTTATAAACGTTTTTAACGGAGTACGTGAGCTTGAACCAACCCGGAATCTTACGATTTTTTGGGCTCAACCCAATCACTAGCAATTGAACCAATCTCCTGCTGCAAAACGGACAGGAAAGGATCCATAGGAAGCTGGTCAGGTAGCCATTACAGATGGAATTGAAGCTTGGAAACCAACATGCAATGGAAAAGGTTGAGATCCAATGACAGCATTGGACTCGTATCAAATGCATCCTTTTGGTTCATAGAGTTCCAAAGAATTCAAGCACAATCACAAGAATTCCACACTCAGGACAAGCAACAATATCTGAAAAATCTAATAGAGTTCTGAAGAACCTAAGTCTAACATAGCTTCAGATTTGACACAGTTCCGAGTTGGTAATACGTCAACAACACAGAAGGGATTCCAAGTGTTGCTTCGAAGATAGATAGGGTGAAAGCACACAGCATACGAATCCAATTTAGAGCCTAGTCTCCATGGATGGTATACCGCTCCCATTTTTTGCTAGGATCATATATCTAGAAACAAAAAATTACATGGTTAGATAAAAGAGCCATAAAAATTAGCCAACACAATAAAGAAATTTAGTAGTTTCCCAGAAATCTTAAACAATGATGAGCACAAGATATTAGCTGAACAAAGAGGCGTACCTCCCATCTCGATGCAGGGAAGATATGCTTATTCTTCTCATACCAATGTCTCTCGACAACTTTTCCAGCATGGGACTGCAAATTGGTGAAAAACATTATCATAAGAATGATCAAGCCTTTCTATTGACTACAAAACTTCTTGAAATTAGATTAATCTCCCGACTTCAATGACATCAACAGACTATCATCCCATAAGTTACCCACTAAACAGTTAAATGAGGCAAAAGGAAAGTATACTGCACCTCATCTTTCTCGATGGTTGCATCAGCAATGGTTCGAACATCCTCATGAACATCAAAGTGAAAAAGCTGCAAATATTAAACAGTTAAGATCATAAATTCCTATATCTCAAGGTCCCAAAATTATATTTTGTTCATCAGTGAAAAGTACAAATAAAGAAAATCCTCATGTAACATGTTATTACGGACCCTTTTTTCCTAAAAATGTCAGGAAAAGCAGCAATACATGCAAGATCAATATTTTTGTTCAACTTTCAACTATTCACACAATATGGAAAAGCTCATCCCAAGAATTGATCCTGACAACCTTTATGATCATTGAGTTAAGAAGTCAATGACATGAAAAGGTTGCTACCAGATAGCAAGTTATGCCATTGACAAGGAAAACTCCATCAATAAATTGTAGCTCATAGATAAATTACAATGATTTACAAGTGATACTGTTGTAAAAAGTACGGATGAAACAACAGCATAAAAGGTTTCATAAAGGATGCACAGATAAAAATAGCAGCAGCAACAGTCCAAAATATCAATGAGAAAAAAGAAGTCACAAAACAAAACTGCAGTTATAGCAAGCATGATCATTACCGGTCCACTTTTGCCCCTTGCTTTGTTGATAATTAACTCATAAAAACTGTGTTGCTGTCAATTTAAAAACAAACATAAGAACACAAAAATTAACTCATCGACCACATTTAGACGAAAGACTAAATTAAAACCAATAGTAAACTATGAAGGGTTGTGACATAAAAACATACATGAGGTATGATCAGGTCTTCTTTTACATAAAGAAGGTTCTCCACTGATGTTGTTCGAATCTCTCGAAACTCTGGTGCAAGTTGCTGCTGAACAGCTCGGAGAAATTCTCCAATAGCATCACCTTTGCGAACCTAATGGTTAATTTTACACAGCTTAATAGCACACCTTGAAAAAGATCAACTATGATTAATAGTGTTAAACTTGCCTGGATAATCCTTCTGTGCCCTGCACCATCCCAGTAACTATATGTGATTTCTAGAGGCTCATCTGCAATATTATAAAACCAGCTTAGCGTTAATGTCTGGATTAACAACCCTAACAGAGCAATGGCGACAAACTCCCAACATACTTTTAATTAATTCCTGCTCATGCAGCCACTGCCGCCGTAATCGTTCCCGTTCTGCTTGTTCCTCTGCTTCTCTCTCCCTGAACGATTATCCTTGCCACCGGCACAAAGTTTTAAAACAAGAATTGAAACAGACATATTTTGGTATCGCTTAAAATTTCACCAAATTCAACCACACATTATGCCATACCTATCGGGCAGAAAGCTTGTTTCAACAGTTGGGTCCTTCCCAAGTGTCCCATAACCAAACTTCCTTTTATCATGGTTCTCTTCTGAATGGTAGAACAGTTTTCAGCAATAGGATCAGAACTAAGATAATAAAACTTTTTAAGAAGTACAATCAAGACCAACAGAATAAAAGCATAGCCCATGTATTGTTTCATTGGTAGTATGCTAGGGACAAAAGAGTTAACTTGTGCTTCAATTATCACTCGGCATGGACTCATTTTATCTTTAACCATGACTAGCTAAGCATATACAGGAAAGCAACTGGTATTTTATGGAAAAATTGGATACACTGCCAAGGAAGACAATTTGACAGGCTAACTGCTTTGCACGAAATTGATATGATTAAGGGAAGACCATGAACACCTGGAGAATGACAAGAATCTATAGTGACCATGCCAAGGCAAAAATGCTAACTATGGTGATAGGCTGGACCAAAGTCAGAATCAAAATAGGAACGTCTTTAAATTTGACATAGATGAGCATTAGATAAGAGTTAGTCAATATATCATTTTGCAGCCGTCACATTATTCTGATATACAGTATATAATTTATGCACAAGTTGCACTATATATGTAACATTCAGAAACCAAGAACTTGAAAGAGAAACAGCATCAAGGTATACATTTTTACACCTAGACATACAATGTCGTAGACATACACAAATGTAGTTACATCAAACTTGACATCATGAAGCAAAGATATACATTTTTACACCAACAGCAAGATATAACTACTTTAGTTAAAACCTTGCAGTCACAATCATGGTTTCATATATTGGACCAACATGTACCAACCAGTATTTACTGGTCTACTAAATATTTATCGGTATTCATTTTTCTAATTAATATTTTTCTACAAATTTTAATGATAAGGATGATATACTGGTACCATATTAGTCTAACAAGTCAAAATTGTACTAGACCAGTATTTAAAACATTTGTCACTTTAAGCTTGGAAAAAATCGTGTGCTCCAAGTTAATGGGTTCCAAAGAAATCCAAAAAATTAGGAAAATGCAATGATCTAACGGATGGAAACAAGTGCATGATGCACCGAGAAGCATACATTTGTTGCATGCATAGGAGATGAAAAGGGTAAGTCCAACAAAAAAAAAGGATTCAAAACAAAAAAGCTTTGGGAATGTTTGCAATCCTAATCGTTGTCAACACTAAAGAAGAATGATGTGCATGATGAAGGTTCATAAAGCGGTCTAAGATACTGCAAATAAGACTATAATGACTAATAACAAAGGAAGAACAAGAAAACATCCAGCATAGAAATACATTTTTCTTTTCTAAAAAAATGCAGAATAGATTGCATTCACTTAGGCAACTAGGAGTTCTCAGACAATGTGACACCTCACACCTAGAATAACACATACTGGAAGATGCAAGAGAGCATGAACTTACTATTTTCCATGTCTTCCTCATCACTCCCATTATCAATTTCATCGAAGAAGGACAAACGTGGATCTCCCTTTACCCTCCTCTTTTTCCGTTTTTGCATCTGAAGTTCTTCCTCCCTGTGACAGAATATACAAAATATGTTAACTTAATAGGACATTTAGGGAATAAAATGATCGTGCAAAGACTTAAACTCACTCTTGCTGCATCTTTTGAAGCTTCTCCTTCTCTTCCTCCTCGATTTTGTTACGTATATTGACCCTCTTTAAAACAAAATGAAAAATTGGGATGTGTTGCATATCAACATAAGAAATGAACAAATGAGCAATTCAATTATTAGATATTACCTTCTCAACATATTGTTCTCTGGTTACTAGACCAATTGTTTCCTTCTTAAATGCAGTCTCCAGAATCTGGCACCCATTGTATATTCAAATAAAAAATGAATCAGGAATGAAGAACCTTTTAAGCTGACCAAGAAATACTTCAAAAACTTTAACATTTACTACCTATGGAAAAAATTTTGCAGGTGGTGAACCAGTCATCATTGAAATATTTTAACAGAATATTTTACCACTATGATTCACAAACATCCAAGTGAAGATTATTCAAGCAGCATAGAGTAAGCACATACTAGCCAAAATCATAAACCCTAAAGATTGTGGATATTTCTGATCTGCAAAGCTTCATTCAGGTTGAACACAAGCCCTCTATATACTATTTGCAGAGCTTGACATTTGTCATGTTTATATCAAGGTTACAGCAGATCACTTATCTATCAGGTAAACAATCTCAGTACCCCCTATGTGGTTGCTACCAGTCGTAACTTCTCAACTTGTTGGGCTCCGACTGTAATAAACCAGATATTCCTTCCAATGTGTGGAAGCGCTCTCTTATAACCATGAAGCAACGGCATGGTGAGCAGCCTTTTCTAAAGCCAGCTTTCATTACCCTTTTTTCTTTTCAGTTGCCACCCGTCCTCTCATCCATGACATGAACTTCAATATAAACACATGCATTAAACCATCTTAAACATATTATAAACACAAGTAGATTATGTGACGTTTTTTTATCCTCGGTTCTTAGGGTTTGAGCAAGTAACCAAGTTCTAGTTTGATTAACAACATCTTTTTTTCATAAATATGAAGAAGAATTGCTTTCGTGATCTCCATCAACATGATAGAATGTTAACGCAGCCGATAATCACATGCAGAAACCTTCAATAGATTATAGTTTCAAACATAACCATGACAAAATCTAAAACCGACTTCAGATAGGAGTAAAAGATGTACTCTGCGTCAACTAAATCGGAATCCAAGAAAACCAAAACCCTAATGCTCCTATCGTTTGCAGATTTCTCGAAAGGGAAAAAAGGTGCCGTTCATGATAACAGGAGAGGGAAATCCTAATTAGCGGGAAGGCAGAAGACCGAAGGATTAATCTTAAGGGAGATGCAAAGGAGGGGGTTGAGGAAAAGCTAAGCGGATGGAAATAATACCTCTGAGGTGCCGGAGCCGAACTGGAGGAGACCGGACTGGCCGCCGGCGGAGGCGTTTTTCTTCCGCTCCTCGAGCTTCCGGCGCTCAACCTCCCGCTGCTTCTCCAGCCGCCGTATCCGCACCGCGTCCTGGGCGGTGCCCACGTACCCATCCCCCATACCCGACATCGTTCTCTCTTACGTGAGGCCCCTCCCCCCCCACCTCCGACGATCGCCCTTGCTCGAAACAAGCCAAGTTGATGGTAAGGGTGTATTTATGTAGATCAACAAGCACGTGAAATGCACGTGGTAAGTAATCGAAACCCACGTCAAGGATCGGATTTCCTAATTGAACACGGACACGGTTCAAGATTTTCACCACACCGTGAAGAGTAAGTCCCGTCGTCTAAATTTGGCAATCTGGCATGTTTTGATTGGCAAACCTATATATGATGTGGCAGACTCAAATTAATCCAGAACTAATCTACATGTACAAAGTGCAACTCTAACCCAATCGCCTAACCAAACGGAAATCAAGTGACATTATTAATTGAGGAATGTGATTCAATCAAACAGGATATGCTTAAATTTAACTAATAGAGAGTATATCGTCAACTAATCATCATTCGATATATAATTGTCACCTAATGTTCAGGATAAAAGGATAAGATGAAGGTCACATTCTACCCATCTACCTATGTGGATAAGGGTCTAAGGCAAATAGTTATCGATTGTCCCTTTTCATTGTCGTCTACGTGGATAAGAGACTAAAGGAAGACTGTTGGAGGTAATTAAACAATACCTCCATGTAGAATATTTTATAAAATATTATATCCCTTTACGATTAGGTATAAAAACTCATTCTCAACACAATAAAAAGAGATTTACCATTTTTAGACTATTCATGTCTACACTCATATACCTCGAGTTACTAACTTGGGCGTTGGAGGGATAGGATTGAAAAACCTCTTTCGACCTCGATCTTCGTGCAAGTGGCATCTTAAGTGCTCCATGTTTCCTTCTCAAAGGTAATCTCAGACAACTCTATGTATATGAGTCTGGGCCACGTCGGGCTAATGAGGATGTCAACAATTTTTTCTTTCAATATTTTTGATGCTAGAATGAGAATTCAATTCTATATAAATATCTGCTTATCGACCCTCTCAATGAATGCTCAAACGATGAGGCTTTACCCTTGACTTATAATATTTTCACTCAACGGGGGCAGTAGTCACCCTTTTCTCACATGGATGTATCCATCTCGACGCAAACGTCGATGCGATATTTGCATCTATTCAACGGCTCAAGCCTCTCACCCCTAGAGACAACCCTGAGCCACCTACTCATCCCTATTGAGGTATTCTTGAATCTCACCCAACAAGTGTATATGCTAATGATATAATACTGGTCATCACTCCACTTTTGCCCCAATTAGCCTAACATACGACACCACCAACTCAACCACAGTCACCGGCTCAATCGCCATCGGTACCCATTAAAGTTTCCCCACTCGGTGTGGTACTGACATCCCAAGAGCACCCGAGACCCTTCGAATCGTCTACCGAGGGGGCACTTCACTCCACAATTATGAAATTCAACGGACCACATCACCATTTTATCCTTCCTGAATTCAAGGCTCAATCGATGGATTTAACAGAGGATTCCCTATGGATCTAATTATGGTAGATGGATCGATGTTTAGAGAAAATACAATGAGAATTCCAACTATCCAAAGAGGAAGTGATAGTTGACCCCATCTTAGGTTGATCATCATTCACCCAAAAAATCTAGAAATAATTAATTCTAGTAAACTTCTGCCTCCCATTGTTTAAGGCATTCGATAGCAGTACCGACTCGATAGAGCACATTGCAGCTTTTGTGCTCTAATGTCAGTGTATGCCACTTCAGACTATATCACACCTTCCCAACCATGTTAAGAGACCCAGCACAGGAATGATACGCTTGCTTGAAACCATTTTTCATTGATTTTTTTGCCCAACTCACAAGAGAGTTTAAATTTCACTTCCTCAAGAACGTGCGCTCGAGTTCATCGACAACAATACTTCTCAGACTCAAGCAAGGAAAAGAGAAAACACTTGCAAACTTCATCGCTCGATTCACCAATGAAATTCGACGCATGATAGATGCTCATCTGTCACCCATAATATAAACACTCATAATGAGACTTAAGCCCTCTCGTCTCTTACAGTTGTTGATGGAGAGTCCATCGGTGATGATATCAAAGGTACTTTAGAGGGTCAATTAATATATTATCGTCAAGACAATGGTCTCTAGTAAGCATGAGGAGTCACACAAGAGATTGAAGCAAGAGCGACTACAATCCACCTCAACCTCGAGGTCACTGCGATAAAGGAGAAACGAACAACCCGTGTTACCTTACCCAAGGTTCGAGCTTATCCCCCTAAATATATCTAGAATTAAAGTTTTTCTATATTTAAAAAAAAGGGGGGGGGCTCTTGAAAATCCCTCACTTGATGAAAACTCCATTGGCAAAAAGAGACGAGTCCAAATACTATTGGTTCCATCGGGATTACGGTCACAACATAAAAGATTATCGTGACTTAAAAGAGCAAACTGAAGAACTCATACATTGCAGACACCTCGAGTGAGTCGTTCAAAAGTACCAGGAACCCTTACCCTAATCTCAGTGATCGGTAGAGAGACAGATTTGACATCATTATACATCATCATTATTGGACTCTCCTCAGGGGAAGATAGCTCCTCAAGTCTAAAGCTTATGCTCAAGCTACTATTGAAAAACACTAAAGGATGAAGGGTGACTTGGAGATAATATTCAAGGAGGAAGAGATGGAGTACCTTGACCCAAACCACGATAATACTTTTGTAGTTTCCATAAGGATGATCAACGCTTTGAGTGAAGAGAGTCATGATAGACGTAAGTAGTTCTACCGATATCCTTTATTTTGATGCTTTTAAAAAACTCAAGCTCTCGAGTAACGACCTTACCACTATGACTTCTTTGCTGATGGGGTCCATTAATAACTTTATCTCCCTTATTGGAATTGTGAACCTGCATATCACATTCAAAGACGAGCCTTGCTCCAAAACGATACTAGCTAAATTCATGGTGGTGGATATCCCCTCGACATATAATACAATTATGGACCAATCTTCACTGAATAGATTGAGGGTGGTGTTGTAGACTTATCATACAATGATGAAGTTCTCAATAAAAACTAATATTGGAGAGCTAAGAAGAAACCAAAGGAAGTCATGCTGGTGCTACCTGACATCAATCTCCCTATCGAATAAGTTCTAATCCGAGGTGTCACCTATGAACCATCGAATCTTTACTAAATTTGTCCTATATCTTAAGCTGGTGGAGCCATTGATTGAAGCACTCCTAGATAAAGCTCGACTTGATCGAGTTGGCAAAGTCTGGGCAACACTTTCTGAAGAGAGACAGATACAACTCATTAACTTGTTTTAAGAGGATGTCAATGTGTTTACATGATCATCAAGAGATATGTCATAAATCGACCCTAACGTAGCTTAGCACTACTTGAATATTTCTCTCAAGGCACGACCAATGAAGCAAAAGCATTGTAAGTTTGCTCTTAACCATCAATAGACAATTAGTGATGAGATAGAAAAGTTGTTAGGAGTATGGATTATTATCGAGATGCAGTACCCCAAATGGCTCGCCAACATTGTACTCATTAAAAGATCTAATAGAAATTGGAGGATGTATATTGACTATACCGATCTCAATAAGGCGTGTCCGAATGATAGCTATCATATTTCTCAGATTGATCAGTTGGTTATTGCTACCCTGAGTCATGAGCTCCTCACCTTTATAGAAGTATTCTTAGGATATAACTAAATCAGAATGACACTAGAGGATTGGGAACATACTTTCGTTATCATCGACCAAGGCACGTATTGCTACTGAGTCATGTCATTCAGATTGAAAAATGAGGGAGCGACATCCCAAGGGATGGTAAACAAGATGTTCAAGTAATAGACCGGGAGAAATATTAAAGCTTATATAAATGACATTATAGTGAAGACTAGTACAACCGACTCGCATTTGATGGGCTTAACCAGGACGTTTTAAGTTATAAAGAATCGCCAGTTCAGCCCCTCGAGCCTTTGCCTTGACAATATGCACGGGTCTCCTCTCTCCTTCTTTAATCCCTCCATTTCTTTATGGAGATTATCGATTATAAGGGACTATTGGTGATGAAAGGAGCTGACATCTTGTACGCAGTTAATAATGGCTATAATGTAATGGTAATGCTACAAACTAAAGACAAAGAAGTAAGCAATGAGGAACAGAGAGGACTAATTATGACTTAACTTATTAGCACTTCATTATGGTAGCACGTGTTGATCAAAACCTTCAAGGGGGAGTGATAAATCTACTTCATTATCTCCAAGCACAAGGACCTTTGGTAGTATTGTTTCACGACTATCTTGTCGCCCTGTACTTTTTGCCACTCTTGCAAGCCCTCCCATCTTGGTTGCACCAGTGTATTTGGGGTCATGTTCGGTAGGTCGATTATTTATAATGTCATAAAAGGTAGGGACTTACCCTTGCAAGGAGGAAGAGATGGACTAGATGTGTCAGTCGAACTTATGTCGGATAAATTAAACATGCCACTAAGTCGATAATGGGTTGAATATGTATAAGCATAATGTATTGAATAAATCAAATGTCATACTTCATGTTAGAGCTGGCCCTAGGAAATTTACCAAATTGTAATTTGGCAACCCAATAAAGATAATAAAGCAAAAAAATAAAAGAGACAATTACACCAGATTTACGTGGTTCGGTCAATTGACCTACGTCCACGAAGGAGGAGCAAAACTCTACTATAAAAGGGACCATTATAAATACCTTAGGAAAATGTTCTTAGGCCATAAACACCTGAAACCACTAAACAAGAAAAGCCCAAACTATTTTAACTAAGTGTTGACTTAATATAAATTAAACCCAAAGCAAACAATTAGATTTTTCTTGTGCCTCTAGCTTCAAAGCCCAGGCCCTTATTTATAGTTGCAATAAGAGATAACAAGCTTGATTTTCCCAATGTGGGACTATGTGGAACTTGCCAAACTAACAAATCTCTACCTTGGTATGTCTCAACATTAACAATTAACAAAACTTGCTCCACCTTCTTCACAAAAGCCCTAACGAGCAATCACCAATAATGAACACCAACCAAGTCCAAGCACTACTTGAACTTGTAAACCGGAAGAGGCTTTATAAGCATATCAGCCTTAATGTGCCTCATTTTATGACAATATCTGCACTCTAAATTTCTATGTCAAGATTTAGATCTAGATTTAGATCTACTACTGTTAAATTCCCTTTTATCCGTTCTACCCTTGACAACCAAACCCCCAACTTGATTCCCTTTACTTTCCCCAGTGATATTCCTGTCTATCTGCTCATTAGATTTTAGTGCAGATTTAATTTCCTGATACGAAATTATTTCTTTTCCATAAATCATAATATCACGAAAATACTTAAAGGATTAGGGAAGAGAACACAAAAATAATATGACCTTATCCTCGTCATCAATTTTCGCATCTATATTCTCCAAATTCATAACTAAAGAATCAAATTTATCAAGATGTGAGAGTATAGATGTACCTTTAGTCATCCGAAGCATATACAAACTCTGCTTCAAGTAGAGATGATTCTCCATTGTCCTCTTCATATACAAGGCTTTAAGCTTGTCCCACATGCTCTTAGTCGTAGTCTCCGTAGCTACCTCCCATAAAACCTCGTTAGAGAGATTTAGAATAATGCTTGATCGGGCCTTCTTATCCATACTCGCAAGATCTTCCTTTGACGTATCATCTGGAATGTTCTCAGCTCCCTGTAGTGCCAAATCAACTCTGTCTTGAACCAGAATGACCTCTATCTTGAGTTGCCACATGCCGAAGTTGACATTTCTGTTAAATTTCTCGACAACGATCTTTGTTATTGTCATCGTTGCCAAAAGATCCCAAAACCAAGCTCTAATACCAGTTTGTTAGAGCTGCCCCAGGAAATTTACCAAAAGATAATTTGGCAACCCAATAAAGACAATAAAGCAGAAAAATAAAATAGACAAGGACACCATATTTACGTGGTTCGGTCAATTGACCTACGTCCACGAATGAAGGAGGAGCAAAACTCTACTATAAAAGGGATAATTACAAATGCCTTAAGAAAATGTTCCTAGGCCATAAAACACCTGAAACTACTAAACAAGAAAATCTCAAACTATAAGCCCAAACTATTTTAGCTAAGTGTGGACTTAATAGAAATTAAACCCAAAGCAAACAATTATGTTTTTCTTGTGGTTCCTCTGGCTTCAAAGCTCAGGCCCTTATTTATAGTTACAATAAAAGATAACAAGCTTGATTTTCCCGACGTGGGACTGTGTGGGACTTGCCAAACTAACACTTCAGACCTCTCTAGTAAGAGCCCCGAAGCATGTCTTGAGGGAGAATGACAAATAATATGGAGTGCACTATCAACTAATCATCATCCGACACAATCGTCACATGATATCTAGGGTGGAAGGAGAAGATGATGGTCATCCTTCACTTATCTGCCCATATGGGCAAAGGTTTAAAACAAGTAGAGGCTATCTCCCTCCCTCGTTATCGCCCACGTAAACAAAAGGCTAAGAGCTAAGAGATGATTGTTGCAGATGAATAAAAGCTACATCCCTACAAAATATTTTATTAAATATTCTATCACTTTACGGCGATGTATAAAAGCTCATGATGATGAGTAGATTGAGAGCATCCAAGGTAGTAGATTGAAAAATCTCTCCTAATCTCAATCTTTGAGCAAATGATATAAGATCAACCACTTCTTCTCTCAACACTAATAATGAGCAAAGTGATGATGAGGTCAACAACTTCTCTCAACACTAATAAAATAAGATTGTTCTTCTCAAATTTCTAAAATAATCTCTCCAAAATATAGAAATACAGATATATATTTATAAAAAAGTATCGTATAACTCAATCTTTTATTTGAATATAGGTACAAATAATCAATCAAATATAAGTGATGTAGACAGTTCAAGTTCAAGGATCAAACATCAGATAAGATTTATGAATCATCTAGTCTCACCTCCGAAATTTTTTTACAAAATAACTAATATGAGTACCGAATAGATTAGATGAAAATGGATGCTCTTTTGTACCATGAGCAGCATTTTTTTTCCTCTGGCTATGAGAAAAGGCCTGTAACTCCTTTAACTTGATTATAATGTCAGATATACAGCAGAGAGTTCTTTCTATAGCCCACTGCTTTAGCATAAAAAAAATAAAGAGAACAGTAGCAACATTGGATCATGTTTGCTCCCTGTTGTACCAAGCTTCACCTAGCATTCAATGAGCAGCGTCTGGTGAGCCAGTAGTCCATCATCTTGATTAAGCATATCTCATGGCTTACATGGACGCAAGCCCGAGCTTAAATTCCTTCATTCCATCTGATCACTTGTCTTCAGGAGCGACTCGTGCTGTACAGCAGCTGAAACTGATGGGGATCTTTGTGTTGTCTCCTGCCGTGCAGACTAAGTTGGTGGTGGTGGTGCTGCTGCTGAGGCTTTGGTTTGGAGGATAGTGATGAGAAACCTTGCAGTTGTGTAGGAGAGAGATAGTTATGTATTTGATCATTCTGCAACACAGCAATGCCCACTGGGGACCTATAACGTGCAATATGAGCTTGACATATCTGTTGCTGCTGTGAATTGCCTATGGTGTTGTTCATTTGTGGTCCATAGAACGGGTTGCCTGCATAATGTGGTAATTGTGGTTGCACCTACAAAGAAAAACAACCATTTAACCTCCAAGAAACCTGAATCAAGAGAGAGAGAGAGAGAGAGAGGGAGGGAGTATCTGAGCAGGATAATAATCGATAAAACCACTCGTAAAAAATGATCCATAACAAATGAAATTTGAATTTGTGATGATCTCCACCAATTGATTTTAATACTAAACAGCCATTTGTGGAAAATGTTATTCAGAGAGAGTTTATGAGTACCTGTTGAGTAGCTGGAGCAACTAGCTTCTCTGGGTAAGCTGGAACATATGGTACATGAGAGACTGGGAAGGGAACCTGGGCATGGAAAAAGGGAGAATGAAGCTGCACAGGAGCCTTCACTCCATTTGCAGTACTCCCAGCATCACCGTTAGTGGATAACGAAAGAAAATCACAGCTCTGAGGAAGATGCAAACAGCAAATCATTAGGAACAGCAAGTGGAAAAAGAAAAACAGAGGACAATTAATAGAAATTACCTGCTTTTGTTTGTACTCAGATAAGACTGATGATATGTGAGTGGAAACAAGTCTTCTGTTACATGAAATTTCATTTGTTCCAGCATGTTTCCTCCTCTCCACCGTAGAACCATAGATAGCAGCAGATGCCACAATTTTCAATCTACTTTGTAAACCAGCTCTCTCATTGTTTACTAGTTCACATGATTCCAACCCAACCCTGGACTTTGAGTCCTCAGATGGTAGTATGAGTGTGTGCTGCAGCTCATTTTCCTGGTAGCTTTTTATCATATGGCTTATGAATACATGAATAGCACACTTTCTCCATAATGGTGTTACATCAAGAGGAACCTGCAAAGAGAGAACCTACTGATGCAGCTACACAAATACAAGACTAAATGAAAATACAAGACTGGTACCAACAAGGCAAATGAGGTGTAGACTAATCCAGCTACACAAATAGTAATAGTCGTAGACTGATTTCAGTTTAGATACCTGACCAAATGAGGTGTTAAACAAGATGCCTCGATTGAACCTTAGTAAGAAAGCTTTAGTACTCGAGTACTAAGAAAAATGCCAAAATACATGGAAATGATAATTCTCTCATTCTGGTAAAAGCAACAACTAAACCTACGAGCAATCAAGAAGACTGCTATCCTGAATATAGCAAACTAGATTTGATACTTCCAAGCAATTTGACAGTGTCAACTAAACCTACAGAAGTGATGTAGTAAACACAGCATGAATGTATGCTAAGCTTGATCTCAAGACCAATGTACTACATCTCTTGAACTATAAAAGAGCAACTTTTTATGTAATTCATAAACCACCTTCATAGTTGGAAGATCAACTTCTTTTGAAGTAATACTAGTGGCAGGGCCAGGCCAAACTGCAGAATTGCTTGAAGAAAGCTGAATATGGGGCGGAACATTTCCTGACAAATATATCTGGAGGTTACACAACAATTAATTGAATCATAAGCCAAACATAAGATGATCAAAATTATTTTGCATGTGGTATGTTCATCTGATATATGATCAATACCTTTCTGGTACACAAGTTTTGTACTAATTTCACTGTTATGCTTCAAATATTGAACCTCATGTTTCAGTGCAGCGGATCCAACACATCCATTCTGAAAGCAACAAAAAAGAATTCATGTCACTGGATAAAAAATGTTGAACCTTAATCTGAAGTCAGGGATTAAGCATTACTGGTTGTAGCATTTCTGATTTGCATGGTGGAAAGGCTATGATAGAACCACATTGAGTAGGTTGCAGTGTTCTGCACAGAAAGGAAATAAATGGCAAATTGAATAAGAAAGACATCAATTTGTTAATTAAACATTACAAAATGAAATATAACATGAAACATGCAGGATCTACCTATTTTCAGTACAATGACGAGGCAAAACTCCTGAGGGGCCCAAAACACTATTAAGATTTCCATGAATATTTTCTGGGTGCACGTTTTCAGATAGAGGAATTATATGACTTCCAGAATCAGGGGCTATACTCAAACCTGAATCAATAGTTTGCATTCCAGAATTTGTGTCGGGTTGCTTGGAAATAGCACGTTCATCCTTCATTGGTTTTTCTAATGTCTTCTCCAAACAAAAAGAGGGACTCTTAATTCCATTGGTAGTGCTTTGTTGCAAAAGATTTTTGTCCTCTTTCATAGCTGTTGAGTAAGATATTATACTTGAATTCCATCCAACAAAAGTCAAACCAAAAGGAATACACACATAGGAATCAATGGATAAAGCAGTTGAGCACGAAAGCAATAAAAACTCGCCTTCTGAATGAGTAGTTGGGGTAGCAATATTATCCTGGTGATTCTCGGAGATTGCCCTGTCTGTATCGTCCTGAATTCTCTCTTTAATAGGTAGAATTCTGGATAATGCACACAAGGCTTCGAGTACTTCCTTTTCATCCTCAGTTAATGAGCCAAGCAGCTTTTCATACAGAAAATAAAAGTCATTTATCTCGGACCTGTAGGCATAAACCAAACAAACATAAAAAGAAAAAACTACAAAAGAAACTGACCACATTTTGCTTGCATCCCGTTCCACCATTCCCATGCAGCACTTGGAGTCCATTAAAAGTATGATAGGGTTTCTTCTTTGCACCTGGTATTGCAGGAGATGATGACTGGCTGCTGCATTTATTGATAGCTGAAGCAGAAAAGATCCAGGGATCGTCAACCATACAGATAACTTAAACCAGCCAATAATATAGGACATCCCAAAAGCTTTCTTAATTTGTAGCAGAGCAGCCACATATACCATGAATCAAGAAGCAGAGATTATACAACTCCATATAACTAACTCACAGTGCTTGGAAAAACACAAAAAAAAGAGTTGAAGCCAACTTGTAAAACTTCTTATATTTAGAAAAGCTCCTAAAGAACTATGGAGTCCCTACAATTTTTTGGTAAGGACAAGATATAACTACTGCACACGCACAAAGAACCAGAAAGTGAAAAGACTAGAGATTTCTGGCATCAAGCTTATCCTAAACATAAATAAAGAACATGTAATGTATTAAAAAAGTCATAAAGATAAGCTTTGAGGAAATAGTTTTAAAAAAGCAATACACAACAGTTACTGATACCTGATCTCAATTTCCTTGGCACGGGTGAAGGATCAACAGCATCACAATCATCAACCACCTTTTGAAGTTTAAAATGAGTCACATAAAAATAACTCAAAAAAATCAATAAGTAACAAATAAAGGGGAAAATCGAACCTTTCCATCAAGCCTAGCTCTCTTCCTATTAGTTAGACTAGAGGAAGTGGGAGTAGTAAGCATCGGCCAAAAACGTGCACCTTCTTCTCCCGACCTGCCGCCGCCTGCTTCTCCCAATGCCTCGTTATGGCTCAAGCTCCACCTTGAAACCCTGCTGACCTTCTCCTTCTTCCACCTAACCATCTCCGAATCTCATCTACTCCATCTCCACCACTATAGTCACCTTTGTCACTCGAAACCGCAAAAGATCAGAAAGGAACTAAAGAATTAACGACTGGAGCACCAAACATACCCAAGCAAGGGAAAGAAGGAAGCAGAGCATGCAAGAAGACAAAATAACAAACAAGCTGGTACGCACACGTTATCCAACGGAGAAGCAGATATGACAGCTAAACAGTTTCTTGGTTTAACTTCATAAAAAAGAAAGAATCAGCTCGGTACTCCAGAAGTAAATAGAAGAGGGGGCAGGGGAATTAGAGGAAGGGAGACTGCCAAGTACCGATAGGCGAGGAGAAGCCAGTTGGCTGTCGCTTTGTGGGCGAGGACCTACTCGCCGTGCTTCTTCCACGCGTCAAATCTGGCGATCCCTTGCTGTCCTTATCCGACGACCCATGCCCTCATTGATCGGGCGATCGGATCTTCTTCTCAATGGCTACTTCCAGATGAATCAGATGATAGAGGAGGGAGAGAAAAGGATTTTTATCATTCTTCTGCGAGCTTTATGATATATCCACCACGAAGACGCTACAAAGAAGCAACAGAGAGAGAATGAGATGCCCGGTGAGAGTAATAGGAGATAATATACAAGAAAGAAGTACCTCTTGTCTTACGGGAGCCTTCACCTGGAAGAGAGAAAAAATTTCTTCTTTTTATCACCTTGGCTGCAGATAACCGAGACCGTAAACAAATAATAAGCTAAGATAAGCCAAAAACCAGCAGAAAAGGAACAAGGAAAAGGAAAATAAAACACAAGAAGATGAAGACGAAGCCAAACTTAGAAGCAAGAAAGAGAGGAGGGACAGAGAGCTTCATCGTATGAGCTCAGAAGAATAAGGTTCCCAACCAATGCACAGAAACAGAGAAGTCGAAGAAAGGGAGGGGTTTTTTTTTGTTGTTCTTTTGGACATTCATGGGATCGTTCAAACAAATACGAGGCCAAAAAGAAGTCGAATGGAAGGAAACCAAACAATTAATCCCCCAACCTCCAACCAAGTTGCGAAAAAGTAGTCCCCAAAGCGGCATCCACTGCCTCCAGATTACTAAACTGAAGTGAACTCCACTCGCAAAAGAAGATAATAGTAAATAGAAGAAGAAGAAGAAGAAGAAGGCCGAAAGAAAAAGAAAGCCTTCACAACCACTAAAGAGAGCACCGAGACTCATTCGTCAACACTTAATTGTCTTCCACACAAAGGAACCCGAACAAATAGGGGAAAGCCATGCAAGAAAACCGAAAGAGAAGACAATAATGAGTACCCACCACAATCTCAAGTAGCGAAGATGCTCATTTTAATTGCTAGAATCGCCTCTCTTTAAACCAACGATCTAATGAGGCAAAGGATCGAAGCTTATCTCCTCCAACATCCGCTGTACTATGCGCCCTGTCAGCCCCTCCAACCCTGCTTTAAATGAGCTCGAACTACATCGCCGATCGTCCTCCTCTGATCTGACCGCCGAGAGCGGAACCCCACCTGTCCCTCAACGTCCGACGCCTCTCGTCCCGTGGCAGGAGCCCTTTGGCGCACGACTCAGCTCACTAAGAGCTAATGCGCACTTGCATTACCAAAACAATTACTTGCCGAGCGAGCACTTTACCTCAGAAGAATGACATAAAAGGCGCCCCAAACACTTCCTCTTTCCGATGCCCCATTCATTTATCCACTCCTAGGGAACAGAGAAAGCCTGAACACAGTTATACGCATATTGTATAGTATTGCTACTTTCACTGTGAGAAGAGGAAAGCAGAGAGAGAGAGAGAGAGCATTGACGATGACAGATGGAATCGCGATATGTTGGTATTGCTGCTTAAAGAGAGTCGACTTACAGTGTCCCATTCGCTGTGTGACTCTCCGAAAAGCAAGAAAAGCTACCATTTGTGCCACTTTGCCGTCAGCATGAGTAGTCTTTTCACGAAGGAGGCAAGCGATCACTGTGGAACATAAAGGACGAAAGCAAATGTGTGATTCTTTCCCATGAATTAATTGTTTGATGGGAGAGTTTCTGCATTGTCTAGAGACTCGAGGACTACAATGTCAGAGGATGTGACTTAGTTGACAAAGGATCATTAAGGGTACTGAAACAAATTCTAAACTTGACATGAATCCCGGTACACAGATCAATGCAAAGTAGTAATAGATAACAGATTTAAGTTTAGATTGCCATCTCATAAACTTGTATTGACACCTGGTTATTCTAGCTGAATTAGACAATACAAATATAGTAGATTTTAGCTGAGCTGATAGTGACCAGAAAGAGATTTCAGCGTATCTATCACATTGATTGTATCAAAAAGATATTTACGAAGTTACCTGATGGTGCAGTTTGATCATCTTTAGGATGCTGCTCTCTCATTCTTTCTTTTCTAATTGCAATGTCTTGACAAAATCTAACTATCCAAGCAGGCCCGATAAAAGCACCCAAAGAGTCTTGTCTTGCGAGAGAAGAAGTGTTGGCTAATGGACTCCTTAAAATATTGCAAAGTGACAAAATAAATAGTAGCTAATTTTGATAAAGAAAGTGGTATATAAAGATGAAATCCCTACGAGATTTATTACCTTCAGAACTTGGTTGTTGAAGTTAGCTCCAGCAAAGAAATTCTGAGCTCACTGGTAACTGGAAAGAAATAATCTCAAGTGAAAGCTGCATAACTTTGTACAGGAATCCTATTTTGAAATAAGGTAGGCTTGAAGAAGTCTGCTCCTCGATCTTGTCAACTGACGAAAATTTGTTCATCACAAGTTCAGCTTTGCAGACGTCCAATACATAGATAGTAATTTCTTGGAGTTGGTTCGACGAATACGGAAAGATGATTACGAGGGTGAAGCCAGCAAGCAATCCACGAGGTTCTCAATTTTTATCAGACAAGTGATCCTTGAATAGCTCAGACTGTGCCTTCATGGAAGTAGAGAGCTAGTCAGACGCAAACCTCTCCCCCTGCTTCAATTTCTAGGATTATATTCTCAGTAATGTTGACATGACTGTCCACAGTTAGCTGCAGGCCTCACACAGAGGGAAGCCTTAGCACCAGCTGTCCACCGACAAGGCTGAAACAGTGAGGAGGGGCAAAAACGAAAGGGAGAGAGAAATAGGGTCAGAATTCGAAAATAATCTCATAGGCGCAATAAATCTTAATCTTGAAAAGTTACCTCTTCACACAATAATAACAAAAATCTTCTGGAATAAAGGTTTGAATGATTTCAGCAAGAAGAACCATAGACCAAAGCAGTAAATAGCCGTCAGTATCCAAGACCTGTGAAATGGAATAAAAGTCTGTTCAGTAAATATTAATATCAAGCAAATTTATGGAAACAGGCGTCATTGACTCTGTGTTCATTGCATCAATTAAATCCTCTATTGGATGAAATCATGTAGTCGAATAGTATTGTCTTTAGCTACATAGAAATCTTTAAACTTCAGCCGAAGGCTTGCATTATCAAAACATTTGTAGATGAAAAAAAAGGATCAATTCAAGCTTACACAAAAAAGTAGCTCCAGTGCACGGGAATCCTACTTTAACATCGAGGCTTGCGTTTAACTTCATTGACAAAGGAAACATAATGAGCCAAAATTTGAGTAATATAAACATATTTATCAAAAGCTTCATCTATGAATTATTAGAACAAACATATGATTGGATCCACTATTTCCGATTGGAATCCTAATTTCTTATGCAGGAATGTCCCAACTCAAAGCTCCACTGTTGGTGCCCTCTGTCGCAAGGGCTGAATCTAAAACTCCCTCTCTTCTTCTTCGTGATTTGGGGTCAAGTAACACAAATTGCATAAGAAATAACAACTTCTCACGGATTCATGATCCGATAAATGAAACATGAATTGCACGCATCGATCGAACAAGAGAGGGAAAGGTTGCTTACCGGCGCAAGCTCGCGCCTCGGTTAGCTAATAGATGAGGACGGAGAGGCCGAGGGCGTGGGCGGCCTCGGCGGTGACGAAAGAGGTTGCCGTAATCGCGGACCGCGAAGCGGAGGAAGGCGCGCGCCCTATCCCCGCGACGACTGAGAGGAAGACCGCCACCTCAGGCGCTGCGGCTTCACCCACCCAATAGATCACCTCGTTGATGGGCCGCTTCGATCGCTCATCGTCCTCCTCGTCCGCTTCCCCTCTCGCTCCGTCGCGATCGGAGGTCTCGAGAAGGAAAGCCCACGAAAGAGATGCGGCGACGGATAAAGGAGCGCCCAGGAGGCGTTTCCCTACTCGATGGATAGAGAGGAGAGCGGGAAGAGATTTCAAGGCACGCTTGGGCGGTTGGGATATATATATATATATATATATATATATATATATATATATATATTTAAGGGAAGCTATATATTAAAGGGGATATGCCTTACACACAACTTATGAAGATTTCGGATAGAATTCTCTAACTTTTCAACATCTTAGTTTTATACATATTCAAAGGTGATTTAGGATTATCTTCTAATCACATTCACATCTCAAATAATCAAAATCCAACTCAATAAAAAATATATATTATTTTTTAACTTAAAATATTTTATTATGAGAAAGATAAATTTTATGCCAACCCAAATATACATGTAAATACTTTTTTAAAAAAATTCTTTGTCTATGTGTGCAGTGTTAATGGATATGTTCAAGTATATGTCACTGTGACAAAAATTAAATCACCATATAAAAGCTACATATTCTCTCTCGATCAATAAAAATTAAATTGAGACACTGATTCAGTCTAGTCTCAACCCCATTTAAACTCTTACTTAAATAATCCAATCAAGAACTAAGTACTCTTAGCTGCATCTAATGGATGAACAATTAAAGGGCTTACCACTTAGATCTAGCTGCGGTTGTCACGCTCGAACAGTTAGAAAGAAGCATATAATACTTGATTGATAGCGGAGTTGGTGAGATTTCAACATTGATTGCGGGTACCATCTCACCATCTTTGGCATACTGTACCTACCAATTATAATTTCAATTAGGGTGTGTTGTTCCCCATCAGGCGGACTTGAGCTTAAGAAGTGTCTTGGGAAGGACAGGTCCCCTCTATCAGATGTTTTGTCTTCTCTTCACGTGTCTCTTCCATCACCAACTCTGCGGCTACCTTCCTTGTAATTGGACGTTACGTGCGTTCTACGAGGGGCCCACTTTTTGAGCCAACCATATGGAACGTATTCGTAGCATAACGTCGTTCTGGAGGTTTGGAAGGGGCGTCAAAGAGAGACGGCCGTCAATTAATGTTTCCGACGACCTAATGATGACAACAATTTCCAGCCCGTTTCGCCTACCTGCCTTGTGATTGGATCATTGGTGCCCGTGTGTGTTGCAAGTGGGTCCCACCGTTTAGCCGAACCACGTGGCTGGTAACCGTAAGACTTGAGGAAGTATTGTTCGTCGGACGATACAAGGAGGCGTCAAAGCGAGATGGGGAGCGCGTTGGATCCGCTGCGGAGACCATAACAATGGAGTTTGTCGTTGGCGTCTGGGAGAGCCGCATTCCGCGGGACCCATTTCCTGCGGTAGGCCCCGGTTTTCGGTAGCGCAACAACCGGTCGCTCGCTCGCTCGCTCGCACGCCATCAGAAGAGCAGGATCCCGTGTTGCACTTAGAACACTGACCATTTCTTCCATCCTATCATCCATTAACACGCGATGGATTTCGGTGGGATCGTGTCAGTTCTCTATTGGGATCGAAGTAGCCGATCTCGGGCAGCCGCGACGACTCAGCCCATGGCGTCGTGTCGGTGATCCGTTCTCGTAATTACCGACCGACAGGAAGGGTGTTTGAGTCCAGAAGAGGTAAAAAGGTCAAGGGCAAAAGAGAGCGATGCAGTTAAAGCGCAGAAACAGAGATGACATCGCTGTCACGCCCCTCCCACAGGCTCTGATGGTTCCTCCCTGACCCGCCTCTGCTCGTCCAGATCTATATACGCTGCACACCCTTCACCTACTCGTCGATTCGAGATCTCGGCGGACACCTGCTTCTTGGATTTGTCCGCATTGCCTGCGGAATCCAAGGTCGAGATTCCACCGGGAACCTGCTTCCGCCGGCTGAGACCTTCGCACCATTGCATGGTCGCCAGCGGTGGGCGTTGATTTGAGGTAGAGAAGTGGCGACCTGAGAATGGGGGAGTCGAAGTACACCAAGGGCTGCTCCGGATGGCTAATAGTGCTCGTGATAGTGGCGTTGGTCGTCGCCGCGGCCGTGTTCGCGATCAAGAAGAAGCACCACCACCGGGAGGTGCTCCCCGTCCCGGGGCCGCCCGGGGCCATCAACCAGAAGTATGCCGACGCGCTCGGCGTGGCTCTGCAGTTCTTCCAAGTGCAAAAATGTACACCCTCTTCGGCCTCCAATTTCTTGCTTTGCTCGTAATTACGATCCAAATTTGCATCTCTTCGTCGTGCTACAGATCTGCCGACCTCTACATTCATTTCCTTTTCTTTTTTTTTCCTTTTGTTAACGGGAATATAAAAAATGTTAATCTTTACAGAAGGTGCTTCTCGTCTTACATCGAGATATATTACATTGTCTAAATTTGCTAATCTTTGTTTCTTTGGTTAGAATGTTGGTGATATCCCCGTAAAAAAGATTGGATCTTTTTGTGTGATCCTTGAGACTGTTTCTTCATATGTTTGTTCGTATATTGTGCTGCGGTAAAATTATATATCTTAAATTGCTTTTTGATTCCTCTGTTTGCCTACTACGCACGAGCAATGACATTTCTGTTTGTCTATGATGATTTACTTAAAACAAAAGCTTTACCTGTAAAGATATCAGATTGTTTTTCCTCTGCACAACGTGGAAGTTATAGTTCTTTGTGGTTGTTTCCTGATCGCCTGCAGCGGGCAAGTTGGTCGATAACAAGATCACTTGGCGAGGGGATTCGGCTTTGCATGATGGAAAAGATGCGGGATTGGACCTTTCAAAAGGAATGTATGATGCAGGTGATCACATGAAGTTTGGTTTTCCCATGGCTTATACAGCAACAGTTTTGTCATGGTCGATCCTTGAATATGGGGATCAAATTTCTGCTGCGGACCAGCTGGATCTGGCTTTAGATGCTCTCGAGTGGATCACAGATTTTTTGATCAATGCCCATCCTTCTGACAACGTGTTGTATGTCCAGGTAACAAGAAGTTTCAATTGTTTGTCTGCTTAGACTAGGATATATCTGTTGCAAGAAAACTTAATTACGTACCAAAGCTGCAGCTTTGATGATCTCTAGAAAACATAATATTTGCTTATGCGCTTGCCCCCTTACGATTCTATTTTTGTGATTGAGCTTCAAGATGTGTTTTGTTTACTAAGTAATGAAAATAAATGACTAGGAAGATTAAGTACAAGCAGGAAGCACAGCACATTCAGGTTTCCACTTTGATCTCAATGTGGGTCGATGACAAACCAACACAGGCAATTTTCTAATGTCACACAGTAAACAGATCAGTTAACATTGTTGGCCTTCCACTTTGCTAGTAGTTTGTATTTTGTAAATGCAGGCTAACTAGTGCTAAATAATTACATGCAAAAAGGGAATAAAAGAAATAATAGGAATTCTAGTTTTTAGATTACTCTCTACAGTTGATATGATTGTAAATAAATTTGGCCTTTCATACTTATTCAGTTATTGTTCTTTATTCAGAAAAATGTTTAAAAAAAGTTCAATAAAAATCTAGAAAGATATATAACCTGAATGGCTCATGCTCACACCCTATTCGATATGATCATGGTACAAGTTCTGTTCTTTGCCTGATATAATAGTATTTACTTGTGAAGATGAAAAAGGAATGCCCTTCATTTGATTTATCATGGCTTTTATAACAGGCAAGCAATGCAGGATAGCATAGCAACTCCTTGCAAAGTGCTTTCATTCTTCAGTCTCTTGGCTTTCATGATTGTGTTTGTTATTCTTATTCTGTCGAATAACAGGAATTTCTTATTTCTCTTATTGATCTTACTTGCATTAGTATGACGATGGTCTACTACAGAATCATCTTGCCTAGTTCTCATCTTCTTTTCTTTGGAACTAGAAGTTCAGGTGTCCTTTCCTTTATCTGACACTAATATATACTGTGTGAATTTTGTTGTTTTTTTCTGGTTGATAGGTGGGAGATCCTGATTTAGACCACAAATGTTGGGAAAGGCCAGAAACAATGACTGAAAGTAGGCCTCTCGTTCAGGTCAACAAAACTGTTCCCGGAACAGATGTGGCTGCCGAAACAGCTGCAGCCACGGCTTCAGCTTCTTTGGTTTTCAAAAGTATCAACAGTACCTATTCAGACTTGCTCCTTCAGCATGCCAAGAAGTTATTTACTTTTGCTGATAAACATAGAGGTATCTACAGTGCCGGCATCCCACAAGTCCAGACATACTACAACTCTACTGGTTATGGTGATGAACTCTTGTGGGCAGCTAGCTGGCTTTATCATGCCACTGGTGATCAAACATATCTAAGCTATGTTACAGGGGAAAATGGAGATGCTTATGCTGACTGGGGTAGACCAACTTGGTTCAGCTGGGATGACAAACGAGCTGGAACTCAGGTGCATATCTGCATTTGTGTTGAAACAAACACTCCTTCTGCTAGTTTAATTATTTAAAAAAGATTAATTTATGTCATGATCATCTATGCCCTTTTCATTCAGTTCATCAAAATGATCTTTTAACTTTTTTAGTCTGCTTAATGAAGAACCTTTTTTATTACTATAGTAGATGGATTGTTTTCCATTGTATATGATGTCCATTATCTTGTGAACCACACACAGAAAAGTTTTATAAACTTTAGAAGCTTGGAAATACAAGCATTTAACGTTTTTATTATCATACTAATAAGAGTTGTTAAGTTCAGAACCTAGTGAATGTTGCATTATTGAAGTTATTTGCAATCTATCATGCAGGTCCTTTTGTCCAGAGTAAACTTCTTTAGCTCATCCCAATCCTCAAATGCAGATATGAAGAGTCTGCAATCATACAGGAAAACGGCGGAAGCTGTCATGTGTGGCTTGTTACCAGATTCCCCAACAGCCACTTCGAGCAGAACAGATGGTATATGTTTCCACCACATTATTCCATTGTCATCAATAGCTACTTTAATTTTGCTTTCTGTGCATTCAGATTTTCTATTTATGTATTTTTCAAAGATTAGTAATCGCTTGGTTGGCATAATGCATCTTGCAAAATGCATCATATCTTTTATTGAGATAAGCTAGAACTTCCCTAAAACAGTTCTGCTAGATCTCATTTTCTATGTGCTTCTTCTTTCAGCTTGCCCATGATAATTATTGTTTTCTCTGGATTCAGTAACTAAAAGTATCAAAAGATACAAGACATATATCTAAGCATCTCCTAATCTTATCCATTTTCTTATGCAGAAGTTGCCAGATATTGGCTTGTATATATATGTTTTTCACCCCTCCATGACATAATAGTCATATATGCTAATCTTTTATAATTGTACTCCCTAAATTCTGGATTCTGTAAGCATATTAGGTTAATGATGCTTTTATTTGATCCAGATACCAGTTCACCTGGAGATAATGATAATAAAAAATTGTTTCCCTCATTAACTTAGTAAATAGTTATACATGTAGTTTTCATTTTCTCAGTGAAGCACAATGTTTTCAGATGCGCTTAATAATTTGTCTGAGAACATATTAGGCTGGCTCCTTTATCTCCATGTATGTAGAGCTAAAGCATAATAGACTTCTATTTTCTCTCTGCATCGTTTTGTTGGAAGATAATACGGATAGTTTATTAAGAAAATAAATGTTCATGTAAACATCACCCGACTCCTGAATTTGTTGAGGATAATTTCTGAAAATTTGTTTTTCATAATATGGATCATACTCAGCATGAATCCTCCCATCCTGTGGATTATTTCTACAAATATAAATGTTGATTCAATGATTGATCCATATTAAAACTGTCTTCAGCAAAACCAATTTATATACAAGACTACATGATTGGATAGAAATAGGCATCCACAAATTTAATTCATTTCTTTTACCTCTTTTCATAGTTCTCATTCTCGAGAGGCATTATTTATCTCCAAAAAATATCTTAATCTTTGTTGACTGCCTTTCAATACTATGACAGGGGCGGTAGGCATGCTTAGACCTGGTTTGGCACTTGTCCTCTACGAAGCCATATTTTGATGGTGTATCGATATAGTTAAAATGAAGGATTATTCATCTCATTTTGCACTAATAATACCTCTTAATGTGGTTTCTGGAATAATTCAATTATAACACACTTTTCTGTTAGCATCCTAAGTCACATATGGGGCCTGTATATATAGATTTCTAAGATCCCTGTTTCCTGGTTTTTAAATATAATTTGCATAAAAGGATTTATGTGCTATTTTCAGATGCTGATTACTAATTCAAAGTATTTTGATAGCAATTGGTGAATTTGTAATGATATTGTCAGTGTGGCGCCCTGCGACTTAACCTGAATTCGGGATTTGTCATACTGCAGGTGGATTAGTATGGATAGATGAGTGGGATGCTCTTCAGCATCCTGTAGCTGCTTCATTCTTGGCTGTCGTTTATAGTGACTATATGCTTACATCCCGTACCTCAGAAATAGATTGCAGTGGGAAAACTTTTACTCCTTCCGATCTCCGTGACTTTGCTACATCCCAGGTTATTCCACAGACTTTGATTTTTCTATTTAATAAATGAATAAGCTTGGTGATTAACAATTATGGCTGAGTCATGACTCAGAGTAAGCTTGAAACTATCTTTTTGGTAAAGCTACGTATATTGATCCTTGTGTTTGTGGATGTCTTTATTAAGTTTCGGGTTAAAATGATGCTGTAACTTTCCCTTGATTATTGTTCTTTGCTGTCAGGCCGATTACATATTGGGCAACAATCCGATGAAGTTGAGCTACCTCGTAGGATACGGAAGCAGCTACCCTCAACAGGTCCACCACAGAGGGGCTTCCATTCCTGCCAATGCCAAAACCGGCTGTAATGGTTTCCAGTGGCTCTCGTCGACCGATCCAAACCCGAATGTAGCCATGGGAGCACTTGTGGGCGGGCCATTCCAGAACGATTCGTACATCGACAGCCGTAACAACTCGATGCAGGGGGAGCCGAGCACCTACAACAGTGCAGTGCTGGTGGGACTGCTCTCCGGCCTGGTGACCACCTCCTCTGTGGCCACATCTTTCACCTGAGTTTGTCATGGCTGCCGATCGTTGCTATGCTAAAGTACTACGGTGAACACTCAGCTCTTGGATTTGGTTATGTGCTGCTGCATCAGTGGAAGCAGGGATTTGCTGCATATTTTGAAGCAACTTCGACGTGTAAATATAGAGAATCTGAATTGTTGTTTTGTGCGATATGTATGTCTACAGTTGACCATTTGGAACCTCTATAAAGATTTGTACTCACTTGTCAATTAGTCCATCTACACTACTTCTAAGATCAAAATGGCCCCGCAGAACAAATGCATATGTCTGTGTGTGTATGTATGTATATATATATATATATATATATATATATATATATATATATATATATATATATATATATATATATATATATATATATATATATATATATATATATATATATATATATATATATATATATATATGTGTGTGTGTGTCTATGTGTATGTGTATGTGTATGTATGTATATATATGTCTGTGTGTGTATGTACATATATATATACATACATATATATACATACATACATATATATACATATATAT
>LVTN01000218.1:195977-235977 GCA_001649415.1 Musa itinerans | reverse complement strand
CCCCTCATGTTTGTCCCTGTCCTTTGGGCCGCTGCCGAAGCAAGTTGCTTCGACTTGTCTTTGAGTGAGGACAAAGCCAAACATGGTGGATGTGATGAGATTCTTCACGTCTCACTTTAACGGTGAGTGTAACAAAGTCATGCTCAATCATGAGAAGATATTTTGGAGTATGTTTCGGATCGTTCCTATTATTTTAAGCCTTTGTAGATTACTAATCACCCGATTAAAATATTTAAGAATCCTGATTAGGATAATTTATCTTTAATAATTATAATCATTTAAGTAAGACATGTACAATTTATCCGAACTCTTAACACCTTTAGTTTTGCTTCCATGAAATGATAAATTTATTATTAGCTCGAATCTTACCTTTGTAATTTATCTTTTACCAAAAATAAAATTTGAGCTCAAGTATTTCGGATTACAACGTTATAAATCTAGTGAATTAACGGAGCAGTTAATCCATTGAGTTCAACTGTCAACTTCATAAAAATATATAATGAATTTATGAAAAATTAAGGAAAATGAGCCAAAGTTTCAGGTGGCAAAGACAAGTGTGACAAATCAAAAACATCTGAAGCTTCAAATAATCTTAGCTTGAAACTTCACACGGTGGGACAAAAGAAAGCATCATCCGAGTGCTGCGCATCTCAGCTTCACGTCTCTTTTAAACTCATTCTGGCTCTGTTTGATTCAACCATGGCGCTGTCCTGCAGTCACAGCCTTTCACTCTCAGGGCACAGATACTCTTGAAACTTCTCTCCTGCAAGTTCCATGACAAGGCCACCTTATTCATGAGCTCATTGAGATTTAAAAAGGAATTTATCGAAACTAAAAGACTGCTGGATCACAAGTTCACCTAAATCTAGGAAGGATCAATACTGCATCGAAAAGAAAAACACATGGATGAGGAGAGTGTAGATCCTGTAAGAGAAGTATTATATCTAAAGAGTTACCTCAAGTTATTCCAGGAGGTGTCTCGACCTCTAATTGAGTGTCTAAAACTGAGAGTCACATCTTTGTTTCTTCAATATGCCCAGTGAATGAACATGGTGAGGTCCTTGTTCTTCCCATTGGGCCATAGATTGAGCTCCATTCCCCCAATTTCCAGGCTCTTCGAACCAATGAATGACAGTGACCGTCCATTGAGAACAAAAGTGGATCTTTGGATCACTCGTTTCTCACATAGATCGCACATCTCGATATCGTTATTTCCCCCAAAAATATTAAAAGATCGACAATAACCTCATTATATTGCCCTACAAAATCCTCTCTTTTCTCCATTTTTTCGAGAAAATTTCCAATATTGACGAGATAATTTCCAATATGCAGATCATGACAAAAAATATAAATAAAGAGAAAAAAAAGGAGCGGATAATTGGACGATAAAGGGGAACAAGCAAAAGCGGCGTAGACGACTCACCTTACATCCGAAGACGAAGAATCCGGCGACGCTGGCAGTGGCGATACCTCCCCATATCACTTCCGGTGTATCATCTCTCTTCGCCTCCTCTCTCCTCTCCCTCTCTGTGTGTTGTGTGACATCTTCCATTGGGCCGGACCAAATATAGCCCACCTCATATATCATCTGACACGTGTTCTCTGGCTCAACATTTTTTATTATTACTAATGTCATCACCATTTCTAAAATTTTAATATAAATATTTAAATATTAATTTAAATGATTGTTCAATTTATTTTATTGATTATTCTGAATTTATATCTATAACTCGTATGATCATTATTTTTTAAACAAAAAATAAGCTTCAAAATAATCATGCTACTATTAATTACTTCCAACGTGTCAAGCAAATATATATTCCTAAATTCTTGGTTAAAAATGATTTACTTAACTTTATTTTCATCCTAAGATATTATTTTCAATATTAAAATATTTTATATTGAAAATTTTCTAATAGTCGCTAAGGACGAAAAATAAAAACATATATGCCACGAAGGATTCGAACTCGAACATCATCATTATTATCATCATCATTATCATTATTATTATTAATATCCGAACCTAATCCAATTATACTCGGTCACACATCCAAGTATATGAAAATACTTCTTTTTTATGAAAATACATACTTTCGTGCTATCTAATATAATTTAGAATTAGAAAGAACATATTATTTGTCTACTCCACATTTTTGATCTCAAACTCTCATGTCATAATTCTAACCCTTAATTGAATTTTCCCATATTCTTAACGTTGATTTCATCTTCGTTTTTTGGTCAAACCGCAGAAAGAAAGGGTCAACATGAATAGGGCTTGACAGCCGCTGTCTTCTCCCCTCCTCTCGCTCGCCACCGCCCATTTCCTCGCTACCACCACCTTCTGATCCCTATATATACCCCTGCACGGTCGTCATATCCCCTCACCTCCTCTCCTTTGACACATACCACTCCTCACACGCCCCCGGAGCCAGCCATCCTACAGCCCCACAGCCACAGTGTTCATCATGGGTGGCTGTGCGAGCAAGCCAAAGGACAACGACGGCACGGGTCCGGAGGACATCCCCGTCGTCCCCGACGTGACTCCCGCTGCCGTGGACGTCACCGAGGCACCAGAAATCGAGGTGCACTAGTACTGCATCGTCTCTCTTCACTCGTCCTTTCTGCATATTCTCATATCTCCTTCCACGTATATCTACGTAGGCTCCGGGCGGATCGAATGATGATGCTAAGGAGGAGAGCAAAGAAGAAGCCGAGGCCGAGGTGAGCGAGGCCAAGGCAGATGGCGCTGAGACAGCCACCGAGGAGAGTGAGGGGATCAAGGCCGATGAGAAGAGCACGGGGGCGGCGGCGGAGGCCAAGGCCGTGGCTACCTAGTGTTGTTCGATGTGATTCGGCTAGTATCCGTCAAAATAAAATGCGTTCTTGGGACGCCTCAAAAATCATGCATGCATATATGTGTGGCTAAGTGTCTCTGGAACAATGCTGAAATAAATTGACGTGTTTGTGTTAATATATCCCCCATTAATCTAAGATTTACATGTTGAGGTTACGCTATTTGTCACCCTATGTGAGAGAGAGAGAGCACGAAGAATATATGTTAAATACAATTATATTGAAGAAAAAATTAATCAAATAGGCTAAAATGTTTAATTTACGCTATTTGTCACCCTATGTGAGAGAGAGCATGAAGAATATATATTAAATACAATGATATTGATGAAAAATTTAATCAAATCGGCTAAAATATTTAATCTGGAGAACTTTCTCAGCAGAACTTTCAGTGATATGATAATATCTAAGTTCATTAGGAGAATAATCTTGTTAGAATTTAATGTTGATGCGACCAAAATCAGTCTGAATGTTGAGGGTTCAAAACCTTATCAAATATATTTTGAATGTATTAAAGTAATTCGGTTAGTAAAAACTTTGACAGTTTATCATAAAGTTTTGGATTTGAAAAAAATAAAAATATTAGTAATTAAAATCCATATGTCAAAATTTAAATCGCAAAAGGTGATAGCGAATAAACATGATTATACTACTCTTCTAAGAATTGGATGTTAAATAATTCAGATAAAGAATTTTACCCTCCCTTTTCTTTTCTGCAAGGAAAAAATTGCATATCGATCCTCCATTTTTCAGATGCTTCCAGTGAGCAATCATGTTAGGATGGATCACAAAAGTAGAACGGATCGACCACTGTAGAGTTCCAAGATCTATCGCATGGAGGAGACAGTCCTAATCGTATATAACATGACGTACACCTCAACCTTATACATGTAAGCTAATCCCTGTGGTGACATCCAACGTAGCTTCTACGCAATGCTCACGCATGTTCTAATGAGGCATTAGGTGAGATGATCCATCAACTCGAAAAGTGTATTTGTATTCAGATGGATCTATCGGTGCAGGGATGATGATGCTGGTAATCATGAAAAGTTGAGTAAGATTGCAACAAAGAGTATTCCCTGCAGGGAAGAAGTACTTTGGTTATCACATCAGCGACCATCACTGTCACTCCAGTGCAGAGAATGCACAGGTTCGTTCAGTACTGGAGTTGCGGGGCTCCTTTCGATGGCGATGGCTTGTTTGCACACAGAAAGAGAGAGAGAGAGAGAGAGAGAGAGAGAGCAACGTGGTGGTAGGTGCTTTAAATAGCAGGGTTTGGTGGGTGCTCGCGGTCGGGGCGGGGGATCAGGGATGGGGAGGCGGCCGTGCTGCGACAAGCTCGGGGTGAAGAAGGGGCCATGGTCGGCGGAGGAAGACGAGAAGCTCGTCAGCTTCATCCACGCCAACGGCCATTGCTGCTGGCGCGCCGTCCCCAAGCTTGCCGGGCTGCTAAGGTGCGGCAAGAGCTGCAGACTTCGGTGGACGAACTACCTGCGCCCGGACCTCAGGAGAGGGCTGCTCTGCGACGCGGAGGAGCAGCTGGTCATCGATCTCCATGCTCGCCTCGGGAACAGGTTCTCTCTTCTCCTCCTCTGCACAGTGTTTGCATGCGTCGTAGTTTCATGCATGCAGTCACAGCACGCGCACGCATAACAATAGAGTCGAAGCCCGTGGAACGCTCATGCAGGTGGTCGAAGATTGCGGCGATGCTACCGGGAAGAACGGACAACGAGATCAAGAACCTCTGGAACACACACATCAAGAAAAAGCTTCTTATGAGGGGCATCGATCCCGTCACTCATCAACTGCTCGATCGGCAAGCAAGCCCCGCAGCTTCACAGTCCACCGTCACCACCGACTCCAAGTCCGATGCAGACCAGTTCCAGTCGCCAGGAAACCAAGGCCACATCCCTTCCTCGGACAACAAGAACCCAGCGGAAGCAAGCTCCAGCGCCGGCGGCGCTGAGCCTCCTCTGATGAACTGCTTGTGGGAAGACGACGCGCCAGTGCTCTTGGAGGAGCTGTGGCAGCTTCCGGGCAACGAAGACAACTACGGCACCATCGCCGCCGCCGGGCAGGTGCCGTGGGACTACGAAGGGTGCTGCGAGTGGCTGCTGGACTACCAGGATTTCGGAGAGGGAGATGTGGGATCGGAGAATTTGCCGAGAAGGTAGGCGAAGCAGAAGTGGAGTAGCTGTGAAGTGCACCGTATAGTGCACTCAATTGTAGATCATCCATCGACAATAAGCTCGGTCGCCTTAATTGCTTCTCCTTTTGTGTTCTTCTCTTCCCTCTCTTTGATCCTCAGAGAAAGCATGTCATATGATGCTTTTTTCTGGAACAATTATGTTAAGATATATTTGTTGGAACAAATAATAATCATAATTATATGAAGATTATACTACTTTTTCTTTAGCATATTAAAGACTATTTTGGTATGGCTTCCACCAACATCAAAGCTATATCATGACTTTTCTTCTGTTTGCATCAAACACTTTCTTATCATGTTTGCCCAAGATTCACAAAATGTCAAATGGTGTAGACAGTAGATGACATGAAGAATTAGCACATACAAGTTCCTATATACTTATGTATATAGGAACATGTATCTTAGTGAGCAAGTCTCCAACTTTCAAAGCTGTAGGCAGGTAGGCTGTAGCTCTTTGCTCTTCCTTCAGAAGTCAGGCATTGAATTCAGGAATTAGCAAGGAATGTTCTATGTCTACTATGAGTCTTGGCTGAACAAGATCCAAGCCATGGAATCAACTGAGCCTTTCTTGGTAGTCTAATGTTGAACTCAGAAAAACACCCAAAGTGTTGCTCAGTGAGAGCTGGGAGTCTTGCTCATATGATTCAGATTAAGTTTATGGATGACAACACAAGGGCTACGGATTATTAGTACTGGCTTCAGCAATTTGTCCTAATGGCCACTCTTCATGCCTAAGACGAATCACTTTGACCACACTGACAGAGAAGCAGGAGTTGGAGACAAAAGTATGTTTCATTCTGTATGCTCTTCTCAACCACTGGCATGCTAATTGCAAGCAAAACGAGCTTGTTGGACTTGTATATTGTGACTAGATCATCATATTCTCCACCAAACTATTAAAGAATTAAGGGAACTAGTTATCTACATTGGTCAAATCTCTTTACTCTTTGATGATGGTGTGATTTATTAGTCTTAAATGTAGTTTTAGGTGTTTCCCAGTTTGAAAGTTTCCATGTGTATGGAGTGGTTAGCATCAACAGAGACTTCAAGCTGACTTCTGCAACCTACTTCAAATACCAAATATTGAGAGTGAAGGGCAATGATAAACTGTACAGCTCATTGATGCTTCGAGACCTGCTGAAACATTCAGGACCGATAGCAAGACGGATGATTCCACTGCTTTGTCAGGAAAACGTAGTTGTCGACGTGATAAACTCTGGTTTTGATTGAAAGAGTGGGCACTATATGTCTGTTTGATGCATCAGCAGTCGCAAGAAGATTAGTAAGAGCCTTAAAAATATGACATTCTTCAGAAGTAGAAATGACAATAATTCTTGCAAAGGACATATTATTATATAGCCTGAAAAGGACTCAATTATCAGGATTGGACAGAGCTGAATCAGCCACTGAAAACGATGGCAACGGAATGGAAGAAGGAACTCCAGAATCACTTACACATGCAAAACATTGCAGCTTGCAATGGACAGCTACAGGGAAGAAAGAGCGAGTTAGCAGCCAGGAGAAAATTTTCTTCCATCCGCACCTGGACAACTGTTACTGAATGAAAGCACATCAGTTTCACAAGGAAGGTGAATAAAAAAACAAGGTTGGTTGGTGAATCCCTTTCAAATCATATACTTGTTGAGTTGATGAATTTATTTGGCACCCCCACCAAAAGATTGAATGATCACCATCCAAGAAGTCAACTTAGAATGGTCTGCAACCAGTTTCTTCTCCTTCCACCACTTTAGGATAAGAGTAGATGCATAGTACTCATGTATCGGTATGAATTGTTGGAGCTTTTGATAGCAAATCAAGACCACAAGTCAAGCAACAGTAACTACATACTAATACTACAATTTCTTTTTCTTCTGTAAAACTAAATTCTCTGAAAAGAACTCTTTTTAAGAGGATTCAGAAGATCATGTGGATCCATTTTGCATCATAATGGGAAATTTTGGAGCCTAGAGTGCCATGTTCAATCACCAACAAGCCTGATAATTCATCACTAGCAACATTGCCCATTTTAGCATTCTTGAGAAAATGCTTCTGTGACATGTAAATTGATTGGTACAGTAATATGAAAAGCAGCTCTATGATGCCACTTCAGAACTCAAAAGTGGAAGGAAGAAACTAAAACCATGTTCACCTCTGAAATGTTTAGAAAGAAGAAATAAAGAAGGCAAGATCCTGAAAATGGATACATAACAATCAGTCAAAAGGCAAAAGGCAAAAATGATTCAATCCTTAGCCTGTAGACTGACCTTCTTCATATTGACTGATAGGAAGTAAAATGCTGAGCTTGCAAATAGAGAAGCAAGGAAATATTTATGGAAGACTTTTGTACTCCAGCAATTATGTTTATCTTTTGATGCACACATATCAGCATTACCTACCTAACCATGCAGTGCTTTTCTTCTGAACTGCTCCAGAGTTTGAAGATTGGTTAGAAAAATTGTTTGGTCAATAGGCTCAGTTGTTGTTTATCAATTCCAAAAAGAAAATTCTTCTTCATTCAATCTCAAAGCTCAATCTAAAACTATTTGACTTGACAGATATATCACAACAGTTGTTAGATGACAATGCTGAAAATTTAATGGATTAGAGGTGCAATGGACTTCTGCTAGTGGAAAGTATTAAAAGGTGTTTCCCTCCAGTGTCTGACTTGCATTTTTTTTTAATGTACATAATGCAATGCAATTAATCCTTATTTTTGAGCTCATGATCCAAAATGAAAGCTGACTCGTTCAGATCAAATTATCACTTGTATTAACCTTATTGAATATATATATATATATATATATATATATATATTCAAGAAATGGGTATATATATATATATATATATATATTCAAGAAATGGGTTGATGGGCTGCAAAGGTCTCTCAGGTCCATTAAGAGGCCCAAGCAAGGCTTCAAACAACACCGATTCCCGGCTTCCTTGATGGGGTTCTTCTCCCGCCCGAGAAACGACGGTGAGGGAGAGAGGTCGCGGGACAAGAAATGGGTATATATATATATATATATATATATTCAAGAAATGGGTTGATGGGCTGCAAAGGTCTCTCAGGTCCATTAAGAGGCCCAAGCAAGGCTTCAAACAACACCGATTCCCGGCTTCCTTGATGGGGTTCTTCTCCCGCCCGAGAAACGACGGTGAGGGAGAGAGGTCGCGGGATCAAAGCACACCGACTCTTTCTTGCCTCGCTTCCGCGACAGCGACCGTGGCATCGGCCGCTCCGATCACCGCTTGACGGCGCTCGCGTTCTTGTTCCAAGGTGCGGCAGGCCTCCTACCTTTTTCCCATCTTCTTAAACCCTAATGCTGAGGGTTAGAATTAGCCTTTTCCGTCGCATTTGGTTGATGTTTTTCCCTGAAGATGGTGCTCAATATAATAATAATACGCGACAGAGTTGTGATGTAGAGGTTGTGGGGAAGACACTGGGGAAGTATTTGGGATTGGAAAGAGGAGATCGGGATGGCTTGTTCCCTCTTTCGGAACAAGTGCGGAAGCAGGTTCGGATCACTTTCGTCTATTTTGGTGTTGCAACTCATGACAATGGCGTCATCCGTCCTGCAATTCTTGATCTAAACAATCTGGCGTTTGTAATAGTGGATATGTCCGGCGGTTGGGATATTTTCGGAATTTGATCATGGTTTACATAAAAATTGTGCAATGACTTGAAATTACTATCAAAAGATTAAGAAGAAAAGGAAATCATATTCTTATCACAGATGACGTATGATCTTCATTAATGCTTGGTTTATGTTAATAAACATAATAACTTGAAAGTGTAGTTAATGATTAAGAATTTTACTCAAAAGTGGTAGATATGTGTTCTGTAATCTAATGAAAAATGAAGAAAATGCTTAAGGTAGAAACTTTTGTCCTCTGTATTTTAAGAACGTAAAGTGCAACGAAGCAAGAGTTGATGTTTTCGATGGTAAAGACTTTGACAGTATATTGCAAGATTTTGGGCTCGAATCCTGCCTTCGTCATTTATCTTTTGCAGCATAATAATGATGATGGAGATAATCTGTCACATGAAGCTTGGAAAAAATTTAAAGGAATGACGTTCTAACTAAGTTGTAAGTTTCACAATACAATGTGCTGACTAGTTGTCAGTTGTTGGAACTTTTGCCATTAAAAAAGGACAACAAGCATCTGGATTTGCAATTTGACATTAGCATATTACTGTAAGCTTCCTGAACTCTCTTTGTTTGGTACATCAGGAACAAAAGTTTAGCAATTATGCATATGTATCTTTTGGAAATCTGTATGGTAGAATATGTGAAATTTGAAGTTCCCTGTGACAGTCGCCCTGATGGTTGGATCTTCCTTCATCCTTCATGTGACTTGTAGATGTATTTGCTCTGAATAACCATCAGGAAATTTCGTTGCTTGTGTTATTTGGAAGTCATTGCTGAAATAAAATCTGTTGAGTGTCTAAGAAAGTAAGTCAACTAGAAGTTTTGCTGCATATTCAATGATGAAAACTTGGCATTTATGCTAGACCTTTACGGTTTATCACCTAAGAGGGATCAAAGTATGTCTTGGTAATGGCTGTTTGCTTATGAATTTATGGACTACCACAGTTGTTACTGATTTGTTAGGAACATTTCTAAATGTCTATGGATCAGTTGGTTATGTGATTAAGTGTATTGGTTATCAGAGAGGATTTCTGTTCATAAGGTGAATGTGACATGAATAATTTGTAATAATTGGTTCCCAAACAAAATGTTTTGAACAAGGAGTACAGAGATCTACTAGAATTATCAACAACATAGAGTTGTAACTCTCTAGAAGTGGTTTGGATGTAAATGATGTTGATTGACTGGGTGAGAAAGTGTTTTCTTGCTTGACTTTAAGAAAAAAATCATCTCATTGGAATTTACAAGGAGCTAAATAAGATAAAATTTTCTGCTGGAAGCTCTCCTTGATTAAGATCTGAAAAAGGAGCAGAGAAAAATTGTAGGGAGAACCATTGAGTAAAAGGAAATGATAGTTGTGGGAGTAGAATTCATTATTGTTTGGTCACTTTTTAGCAGACATCAAAGCATCTATCTGTGGCTATATTATCTTTTTTTATCCGAAGAAGTCTTTGCCTATCAGATCCTGTGAAACCTTACTCCAGGCCTCATATTGTTTATGATAAATTTGTCTAGATAATAGAAGGTATTTGCCTCTCAATTGTGACATCAGTTAAGATGTATTGTTTTCATGGAGACCCCCTCCTCTATAGCTCATTGCATAGCAGATGCCGAGTGTCAATTTTTTGTCATCACTTTCTTGTATCTTGATTCTCAGTTTCCTATTAATGTTGAACAATTTAATTTAATGGACAAGAGGGCAGCGACATGTGCAGTCAACAAAGATGCACAAAATGTTTCATGAAGACTGCAGAAGTAGACTGTCTAACTGATATATCCAAAGTTGCAGATGCTAGGGAAGCAAGTTTCTTTTGTTTGTGCAATATATATAGACTTCATTTTGTGATTAAATAGCAAATTAGATGTCTGAAAATCTTAAACATTTTCGTTTTAGTGGGATATACAGCTACTGGCTATTCTGCTAGATACTAGTTAAACCACTTCAACTGTCAAAACATATTCTAAGTATGCTATATATGATGGATCAGGTTTATACATCAATACATGTTTTTCAAGTGTTATTCTTGTTGAAGGTAAAAAAAAACCATTTAAGCTTCAAATAATTATGCAATTGCTTTTTTTTTGGAACTGTGTATATTTCTTCAGTTATTTAGAGTGCAAGATAGAAGAGGCAAGACTATTCTTTTTAATAAAAAGGCACCTATGCACAAGGTATCACTAGTTCAAAATCTGAGGAGAATCAATGTAAGCAACCTTGACTGTGGAAGCAAAGAGATTGTTTTCATAACTTGATTGAATTGCTTTTTCGTGTGACCAATAAACTGTAACTATTATAGTACTTCTTATTAGTTGGTCATTTTGCTGTTTCTATATCTCTTACACATGTTTTTGAAAGTTTGCTTTGTGGAACATTATGCCAATTTATCATCTCATTACGTTGTGTCAATTAGATGGAGCTGGAGGCACATCATGGCCTAAAGCCACTAGTGAGTTGGACCTCACATGTCCTACCAGAATGATTCTGACTCTGGTTATGCCTTTTTGAGGTCCTCATTCCTTAAAAAGGAGACTGTGATATCCTAGTTACCACCCTAATTTGTCTCATATTGATAGAGTGGAGGATGGTTTATGAGCATATCTAGTGCTAGATGAGTTTACTGTTATGAGAATTTAATCATTTTGAGCCATGTGATTCTGGTCTCTTCAAGTTAACGAGTTAAACTCTTGCATCAAATAGTGTGCTGATGATGGAGGCTATTGGTCTATGGATTCTAGACATTTATCCAGCAAATCTTTTTTCATTTTAAGATTAACTGAATAGGGGTCTCCCCACCCCAACTAATGGAAGTGTGTCCAGCAAATGTTTCTAAAACATCCCAATTAATGGAATCCAGCAAAGGTTTCGACTCTTTGAAAAGTTTTTTTTGAAAATTGCAGTGATCTCAGATAAATGAACCTCATATTAAGTTGGTTCATGACCTTGTGTTCTTTTGGATGTTGATTAACTTATTTAATGGTATCAAAATGTGTTCCTTGAAGATCATTTGTATCAAAAGGAGAAGTTGCATCTGAAGAATTTTATGCTGTTATGAAGAAACTTAATATGCACAGTAGGATTTGGGGCCTTTTATCTTTTATCGATGACACATTAGAATGCCTTACTACTTGCTTCATTTCTTTTTTTCCTTTTGTGTGTGTTTGGGAAGTCTGAGGAGGTGGGGTTCTTGGCCACTAGTTAGTCCTTGTGGGAGTGTCTTAGTGGTGGACCACTAAGAGCAAAAAAGGAAATTGTTCAAGCACTTCAAGTAAGAACTACAACCATTTGACAAAACATCTACTTATAATGTATATATACTAAGAAGATCCTTGTGAATTCTACAAGTAGCCTGAATAGCTAGCAGGAATGTTCTATGTGATGGTTTCAAATTATTTAGGCTTAATTTCTATACAATTCGCTCTTACTACCCGTTAAATTTGGCTACTGTCTCTCTGATGACCCGCAACCTTTTTGTTTTAGTGACAACTTGAGCAAACTTGAAATCCTTATTTGAAGGATGCATTCTTAGACCACAATCTTCAGTGAGTGTGCCGGCAGATTGTAGAATTCTTGAATCAGTTGGTAGAAGTCTGGGAGAAATGACACATACTGCTGTATACTTCTGGACATTTCGCATTGTTTTGTACTTGGAGCAGAATTTTCGATTGTGTGATGAGGAAGTAAAAGCAGATGTGATCGAAATTTTGTCGCTATGCACTCCGCATATCCAAGTATAAGCTTCATCCAATCCATGATGATCTCGTATTTTCTGCATGCATGCAGGTTTGTATGAGAACTCTTATTTTTCTGATTCTGTTTGATGCATTGCACAATAGTAAGAATTATTCTCCATCATGTCGTACAGCTCAGTTTTCTTATTCTATGGAATGCTCGATTTTCTCCATCATGTCGTACAGCTCAGTTTTCTTAATTCTATGGAATGCTCGATTTGAAGTATTAACTAGTTTAGTTGATAAAGGTTTTATCAAAAATATCATAAAATAAAATTTGGCTCTATCAAATGTGTTTTGCAGTTATATCAGCGGAAACGAAGGTCAGAAAAGACGGGTGCAAAATGCAATGCAAATCTAATGCGAGTGCTTCCGGTCCCCGAGCAGAAAACATGGACTACTTTATTCCCTTCTCCAATCCACACAAACAAGCAGAATGCTGCAAGTCTCACCATCGTCCTCCCTGTAATCATTTCATCTCCCATCGACGGGGTCCGGGTAAGTGGAATCTGACTGGCTCTAAGATCACCAATCTCCATCCTTGTGCCGAACAACCTATCTGAAACGATTTATAATATTAAATGCAAGTTTAACCAACACAAGCACCAATCATATTTAGAAAAAAGGACATTAAATAAATAATTTTAATACGAAAAATATCATAACTAATTATTTCTTTTGCAGGATGGAGATTAAAAAAAAAAAAAAGATCCGATCTTAACCTCTCTCCCAACTGATTTTTGAGAACCATTCCATGACGCCATCCCGATTCTCCGGATCGAACCCGGTCCGAGTTGAACGCGTCAATCTCCGCATCCCGATCTCGTGGTCTGTCGCCCCGCTGTCGTCCTTGCTCGCCACCACAAAGTTAGCAGCTGTCTCAGGGTGAGCGAAGCCTCGGGAGGGAGTGAAGTGCCGTGATTGGACCACCTCCTCCTCCTCCTCCTCCTCCTCTGCTACTGCTGGAAGCGTGGATCCCGCCGCGCTCCTCCGCCTCCGACGCTGAGGGATCTGCGCGATCTCGACTTGAACCGTTCCACTGTCCTCTTTGAACACCCTCCTCCGCCCCCGCCGCTTCCCGGGCTTAAAAGGGCTAGAGCGAGTGTTAGGCGAGGGAGGCAGGCGCGGCGGAGAAGGAGCGGGGCAATGGCTGGCTTTGGCAAGAGCTCGCGGGCGGGGAAGCGCCATGCGTCGTCGTCCATGTCGTCCTTCTCCTACTACGTTACCATCGTGGTCTTCGTGGCGTTCTGCATACTGGGAGTGTGGATGCTCTCTTCCTCTTCCGTCATCCCGCCTCAGGCGACCACCGACACCAGCTCTCGTATCTCCTCCTCGTATTCGTCTGGCGCTTCTCGCATCGTCGCCTTCAGAGACCCTCCTCCGGACGCGGAGGAGGACGCCATTAAAAGTGACGACGGTGGCGAGGACGAGAACAGGTCCGGTTCCAAGATCTCCTCCTTTGGGGAGTCCAGGGACACGAGCTCGGATCAAGAGAACCAGATCGATTCGGCTTCCTCCCGTAGAGAGAACGAGAACAGATCCGGAGGCGAAGAAGAATCTAAAGGCAGGCAGGAACTCGAGCGTCCGCAGGAGGCGGAGGAGAACCAAAACGGCGGCAATGAAGAGAACCAGGAGCAGCCGGTCCGAGATAACAAGGAAGAGGGAGAGAAGGGGAATCGTGGCGGAGATCAGCGGCTGGCGGGTCGCGATTTGGACGGAGGAACACAGGACGGCAAGCGGCTGAGCGAGGAGGAAATCCATGAACAGGAGCAGAGGGAGCACGACGAACAGCTACCGGTCGGCGAGGGGGAGGAGAGCCAGCAAGAAACCCAGCAGCCGCAGCAGACCGTGAGTGACAGCCAGGAGGAGCAAATCCACGAAGAGCAGCAGAGGCAGCACGACGAGCAGTTACCGAGCCGCGAGGGCGAGGAGAACCAGCGAGAACCTGAGCAGCAGCAGCAGCAGACTGGGAGCGACAGTCAAGAGGAGCAAACCCACGACGAGCAGCTACCCGGTGCTGAGGGCGAGCAGAACCAGCAAGAATCCCAGCAGCTGCAGCAGACTGAAGGTGACAGCCAAGGGAATCAGCAGGAGAGCCAGCCTGAGATTGACGAGAACCATGACCAAGTGGAGAAGATACAGCAGGTTACCAATGAGAACCAACCACAGAGAGAAGAGTCGGTTGATGAGAGCCAAACGCAGTCTGATGAGAAAGCAGAGGAGGGATCAAACGAGAGCCAGCAACAAGAAGAAACAGGAGGAGGTGGTAACGACCAGCAGCAGCCTCAATCCGAACGACAGATGGAAGAGGAGATCACCAATGACTCAGAACAAGAAGGCAATGGACAACAGAACGAGGAGAAACTGAATGACCCTAATGCAGGTGAGTCTCTGTCAGACAGGGCACAGTCAGATGCATCGAAGGACAGCGGCGGTGACAGGAAGATGCCATGGGCGACACAGGCCGACCACTCCGATAATGAGAAGGAAAGGAGAAGAGAGGAGAATTTGAGCGAAGGCAGCGATTCAGAGGGGAATGCTGGGAACTCACTTGGACAGGAGTGGAAGCTCTGCAATGTCACTGCTGGCCCTGACTACATCCCTTGTCTTGACAATGAGAAGGCCATCAAGCAGCTACATAGCTTCAGACACTTCGAACACCGAGAGCGGCACTGCCCAGAGGAAGGCCCGACATGCCTGGTGCCTCTTCCAGATGGATACAAGCGATCCATCGAGTGGCCAAAGAGTAGAGACAGGGTAATTCTGATACCCAAAATTTGCTGCTTACACATTTTTGTGGCAGTGTCTGATTATGAATGTCCATTGATGTCCTCTGCAGATATGGTACAGTAATGTGCCTCGCACAAAGCTTGCGGAAGTGAAGGGTCATCAGAACTGGGTGAAAGTCACAGGAGAATACCTCACGTTTCCTGGTGGTGGAACACAGTTCATACATGGGGCACTTCATTATATTGATTTCATCCAGCAGGTGAGTTCAGATTTCTCCTTCTGATAGGTGCTAGCATTTATCCTTTCTGTCTGATTATATTCAGAAATATTACATCCTATGCCAGCTGAGTAAAGCTTACATTATATATCAGAGTGCACTTACATTATAAGGATTAATTTACAATATATATATATCAGAGTGCAATTTGTCCCATGGTAAGGTTTCTTATTTGATACCTGGGTGGACCTTTGTGTTACAGCAAGATTGTTTTTTCAGGATTAAAGTGGACCAAGGTATGAGCCACCAAACGAATCTATTCACTCACAGGGGTTAGGTACCTAAGAGACCAGGGAATAGTTTGGGGGAACTCATTTATCTAACAAATTTTTAAAATATATTAAAAAAATGGATTTTTCTCAAGAAATGGATATTAAATTCTATGGAAATATGGGAACTGATTTATCTAACAAAATTTTAAATTATATTAAAAAAAAGGAATTTTCTCAAGAAATGGCTATTAAATTCTATGGAAATACGTCTGGGAATTTTTTATGTTTCCTGCCTTTGGTGTTTTTACAATTGCATGCATCTTTTCCTCCAACATTACTGCTTTAGAGACAGTTGGTTATATATTTATGGTACTACTTTTAGCTTCCCTCTTTTACTATTTGAAGTTCAGGACAATGAGACGGTTTCTCCTCCATTAATCAGTTCAGTTCTTCCATTAACTAGCTTTAGCATTTGACTGCAAGACTATTGGCTTGCCTTGGCTCAGGAACTTGATACCTCCGAAGAAAAGGTGAAGCTTAGGTTTGCAGAAGATCATACTATATGCTTAATTATTACCAACTCCATGCTTAATAAAAAGTTGGATGATGCATGTTTATGACCAGGCTGGACAGTTTAATCTGTTCAAGAAAAAAAAAATATGAATATATATGGTATGAACATCAATAGTGACTAAGGAGGTCGCCGGTTCCCTGCTACATCTTTGGGCTTAGTACCTTTGTTTTTAAACAAAGAAAAGTTTGTTTTTGTTACATTCGATTATCAATTATCAACCATAATTATGCCATTTCATGAGACTTGGGAGTTGACTTCATCAAGTTCCGGTTTTCTGGTTGCATTTGTTTATAGCATCTTTTGATCTGGTTGCAGTCAATACGTGATATTACTTGGGGAAAGCGTAGCCGTGTGGTACTAGATGTTGGCTGTGGGGTGGCCAGCTTTGGTGGCTATCTCTTTGAGAGAGACGTTCTTACAATGTCTTTTGCTCCAAAAGATGAACATGAAGCTCAAGTTCAGTTTGCATTGGAGCGAGGAATCCCAGCAATATCTGCAGTAATGGGTTCTCAGCGTCTGCCATTTCCCAGCATGGTCTTTGATGTTGTGCATTGTGCACGCTGCCGTGTCCCATGGCATGCAGAGGGTATCTCTTTTAGAATTCAGCGCTTTCAATATTTATCTTGATCCTGTTGCAGTTTGCTTGATAAGACTTGTCTTCAAACTGCATCCTAGGTGGTACTCTTCTGCTGGAACTAAACCGAGTCTTGCGACCCGGAGGATACTTTGTCTGGTCAGCAACACCGGTTTATCAGAAACTGAAAGAAGATGTGGATATCTGGAAAGGTTGGTTTTCAAGCTATTGCCATTTTTTGTTTCATCAAACAAAGGTGACATAAGTATTGTGCTATTTTGCTGTTGCAGCCATGAAATCTCTTACTATATCCATGTGCTGGGACCTTGTTGCTGTCAAGAAGGACAAATTGAATTCTGTTGCAGCTGCCTTCTATCGTAAGCCTATTTCAAATGAGTGTTATGACAATAGAAAGCGTCATAGTCCACCCATGTGCAAGGATGAGGATGATCCAAACGCAGCTTGGTAAGATTACCATGGAAACTTCTTTACTTATTGTTCTAGTTTGAATACAAATTGCAATCAAGTCCATTTTAGTATTCTTAGCATCATCCAAGCAGTAATTAAAGTAGTAAACCGATGATTTCCTAAACTTGAAGCTGGTTAGAAGCTTAACCTTTTCTCAAGTTAGCTTTTTTGTTTTGTGTACCGTGATCTGATCAATTTGTAAGTAGTTCTTTTTGCAAATTTGCTTTTCAAATAAAATCTTTCACTAGTGATGCCAGATTTATGGTTTTTTCTCAGATGGATTATAGTACTAAATATTGTTAGATTAGATATTGATTAATCACTTTGAGCAAAGATGCAATGCTACAGTCACCTAACAATCCCCTGTATGAAGTTTGAGCTCTTTCTATTTCACTAATGCTATCAACTCTGGGATCTACCCTAGTGTTTTTTGCTGATTGCATTTGACTCACAAAGGTGCAGAAGCGATTGCTTAAAACAGTCATCAAAACCTGCCTTCCAGAGTTGCAAACATCTTGTCCACCCACAAGATCCCATTACCAGAAGTTTGAAGCAAATATTTAGAGCATGAAAGATTGGCTGAGAATTTATTTCTAATATGTTAAATTTTGATAAATTTATATGTTTAACCTGTGTAGATGTGTTAAAACTTGGGTTAAGCTGACAGCTGATTAGATCTCACTTCTACATGTTGAACATTTCTGCAGAACTACCACAACTTTATTATGATCTGTTTTCACCTTTTTTTTTTAGCACACATAAGCTTGCTCTTAACCCCCTAGACTGACCATAGAGTGCACAAATTGTATTCACCTTAAATTTGTCCATTTAATTTCTTCCAGCTCTTGTTTATTATTTCTCTCAGGCACATACCCCTAAAACCCTGCATGCATAGAGTGCCGGTTGATGGATCTGAAAGAGCATCACGGTGGCCCAAAGAATGGCCACGCCGGTTGCAGGTGCCCCCTTACTGGTTAAACAGCTCTCAGATGGGAATCTACGGGAAGCCAGCCCCTGTTGATTTCACATCAGATTATGAACACTGGAAGCGAGTTGTAGCAAAATCTTATATCACTGGTTTTGGCATTCGCTGGTCCAACGTGAGAAATGTCATGGACATGAGAGCAATATATGGAGGGTACCATTCGACTTGAACAATTATGAATTATTTAGCAATTCTTGAATCATTCCACCTTCCATCTCAACAAAATCTTACTTTGCTTGCAGATTTGCAGCTGCCCTAAAAGATTTAAAGGTCTGGGTCATGAATGTGGTGAATATTGATGACCCTGACACGCTGCCCATAATCTACGAGCGTGGACTTTTCGGAATTTACCATGACTGGTGTGAATCTTTCAGCACCTATCCCAGATCCTACGACTTGCTGCATGCTGATCGCTTATTTTCTCAGATAAAACAGAGGTCAGTTTTTGTCATCCTTTTAATTTTTCGCACTGTGATTGTTGTACAAGTAGTATTTTGGTGTAGTGACAGAAACTGTTACTGGTTTTCAGGTGTAAGATTTTGCCTCTGATAGCCGAGGTTGATAGGATAGTGAGGCCAGGTGGTAAAATCATTGTTCGTGATGATTCTGTCACTACAAGTGAAATTGAGAGTCTACTGAAATCACTGCACTGGGAAGTCCGTTTGACCTTTTCCAAAGATCAAGAGGGAATACTTTGTGCAGAGAAATCCGAGTGGCGACCTGAGAAACTAACTGATTCAGCTTGAGTGGAGCTTCCAGCTTCTAATGTGCCATCACTCTTCACTTTCTCCATCGGTTCCCGTAGCAGATTTTTATTGATTTACCAAAGTAATCAATTTTCTTTTCTTCTCTGAAGCCTTTAAGTTTCTCATTTGCTTTCATTTTGTCAGGTACATGTAAATCATAGTATGTAGGGTTAGAATTGGACCTATTTGAATCAGATTATTTAATCCTCATCATTCCTAAGGAGTCTGGTGCCCACTAAACCTAGTGCCTTCTCTGGAATCAAGTTTGGAGATTCTATGCAATTGAGTGTGTTTTGATTATATTGTAAATGTCATTATTTGAGGAGTATGCATAAAAGAGAATAAACATGTAAATAGGAAAGCAAGCTCAAATAAGAGGAGAGAAATCAGAAGCTTCCATATGTGATGAAACAAAAGAACAAAGCATATTATGTTTATTAGCACAATAACAGATGTTTCAACTCAAACACATGGAATTAATTTTCAGTCCTTAATAGTCAAAGATGGTTTGAGCACTTTTGCTTATATTGGTTATCAGTGATATTTATTTTGCTTAGGGCAATTGCATCTTCTACAACTTCTCTTTTACTTGCGCATTATATTATCCAGATTTGTGAAGGTTATGTATGTGAGGCAAAGTACATTTTAGCTGGTGATCCTTATTATCTGATACTTCCTGGTCACGTTTGTCTTGTTTTTCTCCAAACAAATCGTGCAAAGACTTGCTTTCGACTGTCATAGCACCAGCCGGAGCACTTTAGTGCATTGCATTGGTCTTATCCACTCAGAAACCACAAATTTCCTCAACTTGTTTTGTATGTGTAAGTGGAGGTCGGGCCAATGGGGATATGGGTTCCTTAATTGGAGGATGCTGATAACCTAAATCCTACTTGATATCTTACAAGTGAATCCCTAGAAACGCAGTTCCATGATGACAGGCATTATAGAACTGGTGCAATCGAGAAATAGTAGATCAGTGTTACTGAGATGGCACAGGGAATCTATTCGGTCAAAGAGAGGATCAATGTCAAATGACCATATTTATAGTTCATATCACTCAATCGATTTGAATTGCTTTCATGCATCTCAAAGCCCGCATTAAATGTCATTGGCACGGTGAAGAAGGCTTACCTTGATTTCTGCATCTAGCCTCTGACCTGTCGGCGCTAGCCGTCTGCCATTCCTCTCCTTTGCCTTCTAACAGAAGAAATCGTTCGCTTCCTACATGCCTGTGTGCAACGATATCTAATCAGTATCAAAGCCTTGCAGATGATACAATGAGTTGAGGTTACCCCAACCTACAGTTTGCTGTGGTGAGTGGTTGACAGCCTCGTGCGCCATCACAAGTTCACACCCTGGAAAGGCAGGCGAAGGCAAGTGAAGCCCATCGACTCCGACAACTCATTAGGTGAGAAGGAAGGAGATATAATACTCCATTGGGACAGAGAGACGCCCCTACTATTTCTTCTCCGGTCCCATTAAAGTCAGCAGCGCCACTTCCATCATGGGGCGTCTGAATCCAGGCAAGCTTCATGGGGCCTCTCGCCCCAGTTTCCTTGGAGACCGTTCATGACTGCAACAGCAAGACTCCATTTCCACGCCTAATTTGCTGCTGCATCTCCACATTTCTGCCGACCTGAGAGCCCATTAAAGAAGTAGAAACTGCGAGGAAACAGAGCCGAAGTAAGAGGACCCTCTGCTTCCACTTTCATGGCAGTAACGAATGCTTTTTGACTCCAGTTTGATCCACCGCCTTTTCACTGCACAAGTTCTTCGACTGGGAAGAACGTCTGTCGACCCTCGTCGATTCTTTCACGTAAGAGATGGATAACATGCAACCGCTGTGCCTCGTCTTCCTCTTCCTCTGCTCCACCCTGTTGCTGCAGTGGTCGCAGGGATGTCACCTCCACGACCGTTCGGCCCTTCTCGCCTTCAAGGCCGGAATCACCGCCGACCCCTCCGGCCTCCTCCGCTCCTGGGACTCGGCCACGGACTGTTGCTCCGCGTGGGACGGCGTGGCCTGCGACGCTGCCACTGGCCGCGTCGTCAACGTCTCCCGCCCTGGCCTCTCCTCCGGGCCCGACTTCATCTCCGACGCCTCCATTGCCGGGAGGCTCTCGCTTGCCCTCGGCGACCTCTTCTCCCTCCGGTTGCTCGATCTCAGCAACCTCAAGCAGCTCGCCGGCCCCATTCCACCCGCCCTCGGCCGCCTCTCCCGCCTTGAACACCTCCTCCTCGACTCCAACCAACTCACCGGCTGCATCCCCTCCGCCTTCGCAAACCTCACCCGACTCCGGAAGCTCTCCCTCGGTAACAACCGCCTCTCCGGATCGCTTCCCCCTTCCATGTTCACCTCTCCATTTCTCTCCGTGCTCTCTCTTTCCAACAACAGGCTAACCGGCGGCATCCCGGCATGCATCGGGCGGGTACCGGCAATGGAGGCACTAGACCTCCATGGCAACCACCTCACCGGCTCCATCCCCATGGAGATCGGATTGCTGCGAAGGCTCACTGTTCTTGATCTTTCAGAGAACAAGATCTCCGGCGGCATCCCCAGCTCCATAGGCAAGCTCGAAAACCTGGTGGTTCTCTACTTGAACCAGAACCGCATCACGGGAAGCATCCCGCCTTCCATCGCCGGTATGGTCTCGCTGCAGTTTTGTAGGATGTCGGAGAACCAGCTCACCGGGAGGATCCCGGATTCGATCGGCGGCCTACCTAGCATCGAGCGACTGATACTGGAGAACAACAAGCTCACCGGTCAGCTGCCCGCCGCTATAGGACGCCTCGCCACGCTCACGGACATCTTCTTCTCCAACAACCGATTTACCGGCAGGATCCCTTCCAGTTTCGCCAACCTGGCCAATCTGCAGACGTTAGACCTGTCGCGGAACCGCCTCTGTGGCCCGATCCCCGCAGAGCTCTCCCGGCTGCGGAACCTCCAAGCGCTGGATCTCTCCTTCAACCCCCTATTGCACTTGGGCAGGCCGCCGAGCTGGCTCGGCCAGATGAACATATTCAAGCTTGTCCTGGCGGATACAGGGATCTCCGGTCCGCTGCCTGACTGGCTGTCGTCGGCGTCGTCCATCTCGATCCTCGACCTTTCCAGCAACGGACTGGTGGGGGATCTCCCGCCGTGGATCGGCAACATGACCGGGCTCTCGTTGCTCAACCTCTCCAACAACGCTCTGCATTCGGGGATCCCGGAGGGGTTCAAGAACCTGACGCTGCTGATGGACCTGGACCTGCACGCCAACGAGCTGTACGGCCGGCTGCGGCCAGTGCTGGCGAAGGGGACGCAGGACCCCTTGGGGCACTACCGGACGCTGGATCTGTCGCGCAACCGGTTCACCGGGGGGCTTGACGAGGACGTGGGAGAGCTGGCCGCGATGGACACAGTAGAGAGGCTAGTGGTGTCGCACAACCCAGAGCTTGGCGGCGGGATACCGGCGTCCATGTCGAGGCTGGCGGCGCTGAAGGAGGTGGGGATGGCGGGGAACGGGCTCTCCGGGAGCATACCTGAGGGCGTGCTGGACCTCGCGCGACTGACCGAGTTCGATGTGTCAGATAACAGGCTCAGCGGTCGGATACCGCGCCATCGGGCTCCCTTGACGGCAGAGGGCTTCAGAGGAAACACGGGGCTCTGCGGCGCGCCTCTCCCGCCATGCAAGCTGTAGTAACGAGCCAAACAAAGTACACAGGAAGGAGCCTCAGATTTAATTTTCCGATGTCAAGGTGACCGAGAACAAAACGAAAGTTTCTTGTTTGACAATTCATGGAAACGTAAGAACGGCTTGCTCTTTTTTCTTTTTTCCTTTTTTTGGGTCTTATTGTCTATTAAGGTGAGGAATCTTAATATATCAAACTATATAATGTAACATAAAACTACATAGTTACATAATTGATGGAGATTGATGAATATATATCTATCTATATGCTTGAGCTCCTCCAATCGAACAGTATCCATCTGATTCAAACCGTTATCAGTTATATTTGATTAAAATAAGATAGTTTGAATCGTAATCGATTCAAATTTATTTAATCGAATCGATTAATTCGATTCAATTAATCAGTTTATAATTTAAATAATTTAATATATATATATATATATATATAATAAATAAATTAGTTCGATTCAATTGAACCGAACTGAAATCTTGGTTTGGTTCAATCTGAACAGCTCTACCATTTATGGCTTGCACAATATTTTTCTACTAATGCCTATCAGTGTCTGACACTAACAGTGTACTGGCGGTGTCATCGCCCGAGGCAATAATGCTATTGCCTGCCTTCTCAAGACCTGGGCGGTGCCACTGCTTGGGTTTGGCGGTGCCACCGCCGGACCTCTCGGGTGTTGGGCGGTGCCACCGCCCAATCCGACGGTACCACCGCCCGAATTCTCGGGTTCTGGGCGGTGCCACCGCCTGACCTTACGTTTCACTGGTTGGGCTTAAAATCTGGCCCAAACTAGGTCATATTCAGGCCCAGTTGACCCCTAACCAGGATGTAGGATTATTTCTTAATCCTAACCCTAATTACATGTAAACTTGGGGCTCTGCGGCGCGCCTCTCCCGCCATGCAAGCTGTAGTAACGAGCCAAACAAAGTACACAGGAAGGAGCCTCAGATTTAATTTTCCGATGTCAAGGTGACCGAGAACAAAACAAAAGTTTCTTGTTTGACAATTCATGGAAACGTAAGAACGGCTTGCTCTTTTTTCTTTTTTCCTTTTTTTGGGTCTTATTGTCTATTAAGGTGAGGAATCTTAATATATCAAACTATATAATGTAACATAAAACTACATAGTTACATAATTGATGGAGATTGATGAATATATATCTATCTATATGCTTGAGCTCCTCCAATCGAACAGTATCCATCTGATTCAAACCGTTATCAGTTATATTTGATTAAAATAAGATAGTTTGAATCGTAATCGATTCAAATTTATTTAATCGAATCGATTAATTCGATTCAATTAATCAGTTTATAATTTAAATAATTTAATATATATATATATATAATAAATAAATTAGTTCGATTCAATTGAACCGAACTGAAATCTTGGTTCGGGTCAATTTGAACACCTCTACCATTTATGGCTTGCACAATATTTTTCTACTAATACATTTATAAATATGTGTAACAAAACTAAATCTATGATTATATAAGAGGACCTCCTTCACAGATAAAATGAATATTCTTTATATTTTTATTTTCATCACAAGTAAATTTGATTAGGTTTTGTGCTAATCTCCAATCTCCAACCGATGTTTAAGAGCGGCAGAAGTCTATGAGATTGTTAAGAAGAACCGTTTAATAGTCAAAATCATATATCATGGTCTACATCGACTCAAAATATCTATCATGGTATTAAGTTTCAATTATATATTGATCTGATATTTAAGCTTTTTTTCACTTAAGTTCAGTTTACGATCATTTGAACAAAAATCCTATTCATCACCTTGTACTTAATATTTGGACTCATGATTTAGGTGACTTATCAGTTATTATGTCATATCGTGACAAATCTTAGTTTTAATGTCACTCTAGTGTTTAACTGGTTGACAGCGTTGTTTTTGCATTAGAGAAACCGTCAGAGAAAGGCTGCTACTTCGAACGACACTTGCAACGAGCATGATCTCGAACGGAAAGCAAACAGTGGAAGAAAGCCGATCAACCAGAAGTTTCACATCAAGAAAACAAACAGTTCGATCCAACCCTCCATGGGAACTAATCAGGCAAAGTAAGGGATTACCTTCTTCGTAAATGAAGTGAAATCCATGTCCGAAGTGCCACTCCAAAGAAACGCAGCTGAAGGTGATCCCGCCCTAATCACAGACAAACCCCATTCCAAGATCAAGATCCAAGGAACGAAGCCAATTCAAGAAACGGTTGAGAGATCGGAATTACCGAAGCCGATGAACGTGATCATCGGGAACCCCGTCGCCGGCTCCACGAACAAGGCGATCTCCTCGGCCGCTTCCAGATGCGAGGACAACGACCGGGAGAACCGCGATCTCGCAAACGTCGGTCTCTCCTACCACTTCTTGAGGCGGCGGCAACGCGCGTTCGTGGTGGGGCGACTCCAGGACCAAGACGATCTCCGTCGTCTGCTTCCAGATGCGCGGACTCCGACCAGTAGAACCGCGATCTCGCAAACGTCGGCCACTTCTGCCGCTTCTTGAGGCGGCGTCAGAGAGCGTTAAGAAGGCGAGAGAGTGGGGGACGACAGGAGAGGGGAAAGCGAGAAGTGGCGATGGGGGGAGATGGGGAGGGGGTGGGAGAGGGAGTTAAATAGGCGGAAGCAAATCGAAATGGGAGGGAAAGCGAGATTTTATATATGCAAAATAGACACGCAAAATAAAGCCAAGATTTTATGCAAAATTAAAGTTTGAGATTTGATGTGAGCGGCACAAGACCAATACCAACAGTATATACCGATTTAAGATTTGATATGAGACTAATCCACCAAAGACCTATATACCGATCTATTGATATACTCTTCTGGTACGATCCGATATGTACCATGATCGATCAATACAACGATATGGATCGGCACGACAAATCATATATAAAATAATTCTGAAAATACTATAGCCTGGGAGAGAACCTGATCAAGATAATATGCAAATTAATGCTCTAAAGGTAACATATGAAAACTTGAAGGGTGGCCAAAACTGAAATTGCATGTTATCAAGTGAAATAATCGTAATTGAGTGCTACAAAAGATTTCAATTTGCTTCATCAAAACACTATAAATAAGAATGATGGAAATTCAAAGTTGCCAAAACACTATTACATCAAATTTGCCAAAGGGAAGAATGGATTTTACATCAGAATGCGCACTACAGCTAGACCAACAGCAGATATGGAAACAAGAGTACCAATGCAATACTTTATGACATCGTATTTTGCTGCCTCTAACTGTGCCCTTAATGCATGGATTTCCTAGAAAATTTACAAAGATAAACCAAATTTAGACATACTAAACTGAAAACTACGGACAGAATTACCAGTAATTTTTTTTCTCCTTGATCTGGGAAACTTACCCTGTCGAGTTTGGTAGTAAGTTCTGTGGTTTCTGCACTTTGTTTGGCTAACTCGTCACGTGTGCGCCTAAACAATTAGAAAAAAGAAGTTCAAAGTAAAGCTACTACATTCGTCCAGTACAGCACATGAAAAATGAAAACCTACTTGCAATAATCACATACATAATCATTGATCAATGCTACTGATGGTAGTCCTATTTGTTTGTTCCAGGCATAACAAAGGTGATAAAAAATGAACAAAGTCAAATGAAACATTGGATCAACATTAGCACAGTGATCTAGCAACACTCAGACCAGAACGTCTTGATGATAAATCAGAATTCAAATCAACATGAACTCTTGTGTTTTGTTACCTACAACAATCTAGTGGATTGTCAGTAAAAGTCAGATTTAGCACCAAGTTTAACTATTTTCTTATGCAATTGAGATCTCTTCATCTGAACTAGCATGGTTAGCCTAGTTGTTAAATTAAAAAGGTGTATTTTCTGTAACAAATATGGACAATAATTCAGCCTGAGATATCACCACATATTCCATTATCAAATAGACATTAACATCCCTTACCCTCTCTCGAGGTTTAGATCCAAGCGCTGCCCAGCAGTTACCTTGTCAATTTCATATCTGTTTTAAGACAGTGAGTTTAAATTAAAGAAGTATTAATCTGGATATAATTGGCTTACTAATCTGTTATATACTTCAATGCAAACCAGACCTAAGTTCACTACGCATTTTCTCGATATCAACTCGAAGTTTTTCAGTCTCTCGTTGCAGCAATGCAAAGTGATGATCCTGCAATCATATGACATAAGTTTAAAAAAAAGAGAGCATATAGAGTAGAATCTGAACAGAGTGCCTAATGAACTGTAAATTGACAAACTTGTTACCCTCATGTAGTATTATAATAGATAAATCAGCTATCAGTTGATACATCACAAGATTGACTAACATGTTCACAATCCAACTGAGATGTACCTTTACTGAATGATATTAATTCCATGCTTTGATGACCAAGCTTGTAGAAACTGCTAATTTCAAATATGGCATGATAAAGTTCAACATGTTCACAAATACTTTAGGGTGTCTTCATCAAAAATTTCTGAAAAGTTCCTTTTGGAAGAATATTTATGGAAATGATTGCAAATGCTTGCGATATGTCTAATCATAAAAGGTCTGTTAACTTCAAAGTGACTATCTGATCAAATAAATGTTTGGTAAAACAACTTCTTAACAAATATCAGTAGCAGCAAAGCTACTGACATTGGTGGAAATGGTAGTGGAAAAAATACACACTAATTGTTCAATTTTTTCAAGCTAGAAAAGTATCAGTTCTGGAAGTCTGCCATAAGTTTTCATGCATTATGCGTCACTTCATAAAATTGCAGCACAACAAAAACAATGCTAGAAACACTTGTGGGTGCAATATTAGCTATACTAACCAAAAAGATGCTTGTTGATGCTACCACACAGACTTGGTGATCAAATCTATCCAAACTAAATCAATAACTTAAACATAGATTGAAGTTTCTAGACTCATTTTAAACTATTTTCACAGTGGATGTACCGAAAACTCATGCCCAGTTTGTCAATTCACAATAGAAATAACTAATATATAGTGAGCATTCAATTACTTAAACTGATATGAAAAAGGTCTCCTGTGATATTTCCAGATATATGAGAATGGCAATGTAGCAAAACAAGAAAAAGTGAAGTTATAGGAATCAAATAAAGGGGAAATAGAAAACTGACACGGGCTTCCCCATTATAGACTCATTGTCTTTTCTTTTGCTCCATAGAACACCACAGCTGATAGGCCATGGAAACTTGCCATCCGATTAGGAATATCAACTTCTATTCTTTGCTCATGTTGAATTTTTTTGAAGAATTGACCAGATTCGGATATTAAAAAAGTGGTTAAAATTGCCATCTTTTCAAAATGCCTAATGATAATTCTAGTGCTAACCTGAGATTCCTTTATCCCTGTATAATTTTTAGCTAATTAAAAGTTCTCTACAACTACAAGTATGCACATAATCTCTGACACTGACGGAAATGTACTTTAACCATGACACACTCCGAAAAAAAAAAAAAAAGTATTTCTGATGAGCCTGCTCATTTTCATCATCTATTACCTTGCTTCCAAGGATTGAAAGCATATAGTGCTATTGCCCTACTGCTCGACATACTTCTTTGTGATACAACTGAACAGTGGGTGAGATGCAATCGCGTGGAGCATACCTGCGAGCCCTTCATTTCCAACTTGAATTTTGAGAGATTAGAATCTTGAATCATCTCACTCTGTGTTAAACATCACACACAACAAAATGTCAGCAAATGTGAACTACAAAGCAACAAAACCTAATAATACTCAAGAAACATAAAAAGAGGTCAAACCCTCTGCATCTCGGGCTTGGACACAAAGGACTGGGCGACACTCTCCAAGCTCTCATTCAAAACCTCCGTGATGGTCGATGTGATGGCCTCCGCTTGCTTCGACGGGACCCCTTCCTTCTCCAACCTCCTGACCTACACAAGCAAAAACACAAACACCTGTAGCGCAACCAAGACCCCCTCCCATCAATCGAACACCGACAAGGTAGCGCAGTACCAGAGCGAGCGTGTCGATAAGGCAAGCCCTACTCCCGTTGCTCTTGACGAGTTGCGAAGAGAAGCGCTGCAGCAGCGACAAATTGGACCGAGGGCACCCGACTTGCGCCGCCGGCAGCCGCATCAGCGACCTGCAACGAAACCCTAACGCGGCGGCGCCTCTACTGCGGGCGATAGCCGCCGCAGACATCTGGATCGCGAAGTGAGAACTCGTCGGTCCGATTCGAGATCGAGGGGGATGAAAACGAAAAAAGGAATTATATTGTCGCGTCCGCTATCGACAGCCTTTCTTCTTCCTGTTGCTTAGGCCGCGAAGAGAAGGGTTTGATTTGGCTTCGAGTCCCCCTTGGCGCGGTTGCTATGATGACGAAGACCGCGGAGAAGAGAGTTGGCAAGGCAAGCATCATAAGTTCATGTTCATAGCATCACACGTCTAATAATATTATTGTCATCCATTTTTAGCTTATAATAAAAAAATAATAATGCTGTCACAGTTGAACAAAGAAAATAATTAAAATAAAACATATTTCTCTATTATAATTAATTGATTGTATAAAATATTGTGGTCATATCTAATAAACATAATACAATAATTATCAACATGAATTTTTATTTTGTCATTTAAGTTGTGCACAAAACAATGTTCATAGTTGTATTAAAAAAATGTTTTTATTTATTTGGATCTTTTAGGAGATTTATATTGGCAATCCTTCTTTAATGACAATCCTATTTTAATAATTTTTAATATTAGTAAGATTGATGTAAATACTCTTAACTCATCACTTAAATCTAACACTTTTTTAACTACTTTCATATAATTCATTTATCTTTTCCATCTTCCCTTTCTTCTTCTCAACTTAATTGAAACATAAATCATTATCATGGGTTTGCTTAAGAATAAGAAAAAGGAATCTTATGAAAATATCATGAAATAAGGATTGATCCTATTCATGGGGATTACGTAAATATCTCATTCAAAATTCTAAATAATTAGGATTTTTTCGGAGATTGGATGCAGTTACTAATTCATGATTTGACATGATCAGAATGAAAACTTCATTCTCGATTCTACGAGAATTTTTAGTAAAGAGTTTCACTAGATGGTCGGGGAACACATCTAATAGATAATTTTTAAATATTCAAAATTCTGAGGTTGTAAATAACAAAAAAAAATGTTACAAATAGTAATCTCCAAAGATATTTTATGTTGAATAATTGAGGGGTTGTATTTAGTAAAATTATATTTTATGTTTTAAAAATAATTATATAAAGTAAGTGATTACCAATGACAAAAAAAAAACCCAATAGCAATCTCCATCTTTTATTATCGTTAAATTTTTTATTTATTATTTTTAATTAAATCTTCTTGAGCAATCCTCTACTTCTCCTCACTATCATCAATTGTCGCCGATACTTATATCATCTTAAATAGTTCTAGTTTTATCTTTTATTGAATATTGGTGAAAAAATTTCGTTTCTCTTTTCTACCTTTCCTAATAATAGGCACCAATTGTCTTCTAATTATTCACACATGCTTATATTATCTTAAATATACCTATTTAATCTTTTATTAAACATTGTCAAATGAAAATATTTTTTCTTTTCTAACTTTTCTAATAAGAGGGCAGCTTCAAAAATATAATAAGATTCTGAGGTGAATCTAGTATACCACTATTGAATCAATATCTTAGATAAAAAAATATATTGAATGATGTTATTTTATATAAAAAATGTTTTAATATAAAAAATTATCATTGATAAGTATAAATATAACAAGAGTACATATCTAAATTTACATAATCATAAAGAATTATTTTTGTTGCGACTAACGATTTTATTGTTATTGGTGTTGATAAGAAATTATTTCAGAATATGTCCGAATATATCCCTGACAAGATCCATAACCATGTTTTAACCCTGATAATGTACATAATACATTTATTCTTGTGTCAGACCTAAAATTTCTAAACTTATCACCAATTTATAATGCTTATTAATAAAGTCCATATTATAAAGAAGTTTCAATGGATAAATTTTACATGTTATCACTAGAAAGGTAAAATACATGCAACAGATGACAAAACTTCTAACTCGAGTGCTAAGTGCTCCAGCGCTGCTTACATTGGCCTTGTGATTACTACTAGCAATGGCCAAACTCATATGCAGCATCCAGGTAGAATTGAGCTTATTGAACATGGAATGGAAAGAAACAAAGTTCACACAATCGCATCTGTGTTGTTAGTCAACAGAAGGTTTTTACTTGGGTGGCTTGCGATAAGGATACAAAATGTCATCAATGTTTTCCTTTATGTAGTTGCCCACTTTGCTCAGGTTCCTAGCTACACCTGAGGCCACCACCCCAGCATTCTTTCTGAACCTGCACATTGACAAAACTTTCAGCATTTCTTTACTCAGAGTTGGACATGGGATATGTAGGAATAGAATTAAAACTAAATGCTTTCCTGTCGAAGAATTCATCCACTGAATGCTGAGCTGGTTGGTGTGCGTGTGGCTGAGAATGTAGCGTAGCATCTGCTACGATATCAAGCAACGGGTCAGACACAAAATTGAGAAAGCAGTTCATGCACCGAGAATAGCAAGAAATGCTGAATAACTTGTTTCATGGCAAAAATATTTTAGAAGAGACAAGACGCAACACCGATTAGCCCCAAGATCCCAACAGTGGGCCTTTTCCTGTCGCCGAGCTATATTGATAAAAGATGCAGGATGTATTGCAAAAAGATAATATGATGCTTCAGTATATATGAACTTCATGCAAATTGACAAACATAAAGTCTCAGTAACTGACAACAATTTGAGGTGTAATTAAAAAGTTATTAGTACTTGATCTCAAATTATTAGTTAAAAACCTTGAATTCAGCAACCAACAAAACCAACTTAAAATTTTCTATAGCGAAGGAGCAAACTCTGCAAAAATGTCATCCTCTTAAGACAGCAGACATGCTGCTCACCACATGCACAAGATCCCAAAAAAATGATTAGCTGCAGCATATGCACTTTTTTGCTCTACCAAATGCCACTTCCAGATTTGCACATGAGCTATCAAGGTAATATTAGGTTCCACTAAGGCAAAAAAGCTTGAGAAACCTCTAGGTTTTAGAGAAGCATTTGCAGATCCTCTATTAAGAACAACAAAAGCTTTTGATCACTTTGAAGTGATTAATCCACTACATGTTGCCTATACAAAAGAAATAAAAAGCAACTCCCTCATTAAACTAGCTCAAAAATTTTTATATTGATTTGACAATGCAAATAATTTTCGGTATTCATCTTTGATATCATGTAATAATAATCCTCTTTGCACGTATTAGAAATTGGTCAAGGATAACAAAATTTTCCAATTCGTCACAACTTCCCAAGTCGATGTTTTTCCACCCATGATTGTACCAAACAAACCTTAAGTTTTGTTTGACATCTACATTCTACTTGGCTCATTTTCTATGCTTTGCATAAAGCAGTAGTGATATAATGACATTTTTCTTCTTTTTTTTTCAAGACCAGAAAATGCTCTAAGCTAATTACTGGTCAAGATTCCGATTTAATATCTACAAGAAAAAACAAAAGTTACATGTTGACCTCAGCCATTATCTTCATTTAAATATATAGAAAATTAGCATATATTTATGCTCTACTTTCCCAACTCCTTGATCCATTTAAATAACAAATGCTTACAAAAGATCTACTGTCCACCACCTTCCTCTAATGAACTACAACAAAAGGTTCATGTTGTTCATAATACTGATCTTTCCATATTGTCCACCTTATCGACCTTTGTGAAAGAGTTCCAAAAATTGGAAATTAAGGCTCATGAAATGCCATAGATGTTGCTGAACCTAACCCCATAACCAATGATAAAATATAGCAAAGATATCAAGAAATTGGCCTTATGATCCAATGTAGCTAGAAACACAGATTGACATCCATCCTTGTTTTAAATAAAATAGAACTTCCAAAAGATCGTTTATGGTCCATCACCTTCCTTGTTAACATTTGCAGGAATATGACCAGCAGTTGAAGTTCTTCTGTCCGCCAATATCTGCAATAAATTTCATATGGATGTTAGAGAACTGACAATGAAAAGAAAAGTTCTGAAACACATTTGCAAGGGAAAAAAATACAAGAGTTAACTCTCCAAATTGCGCTCTTTAGCTTTCCTTTATGTCACCTATATTCTAAATCTTATAGCACTCCTTGGCACAGTGATGTCCTTCATCTCTTATAAACTAAAGCACACATCCTAGCACAAATGGATATCTCAAACATGATAAAATCAAGTACAGGAAGCATATTTCATTATACACAATACAGGAGAAGAAGATCCCATGCAACAACATCTGTATCAGGATTTCTTTAACGCAGATAATTCTCCATGTAATCCATAATTATCTAAACAGTTTTCTCTGTCTTTGATTGTGAATTCAATACCTTTTGAGTTATACAAACACAATATTATTTTTAAAAGAAATAGTATGAAAGCTGAATATAAACCCAGCGCCAAATTCAACAACCACCACATATATATTGGATAAAATTATTCTGAACTAATCTACCTTTGCGTGACTGATGCTAGATAAGCTACGTCAAAAGTTTAGTGGTGACTGCCTGTGCATACAGCTAAATATAACAATTGTCGTCTGTGCATATAAAATAACCAAAGCAACAGTTGTATATGCATATAGACAACAATAGTGTATCAATGTTAGTCGATACATGTAATCAATTATTTGTTCCAGTAAGAGCATTTAGACCTATACAATAGAGATCAAAAGGCATAATCCTGAAAAAAATATGAAAGGAACACAATATCAAGCAACATGCAGTTAAGAAAGTCAGAGAAGCAAGAAATGACCTCTATGCCCACACAAAATGGCAATTCTGCTTGGTTCTCTGGCTTTTCAGCATTATTATCTTTCTTATCTAGGAAAACTGAATAACCAACACAAGCATACTTGAAATCTGACAGGCTACGACCATCTTTTGTAGCTTCCATTTCAGAATCACCAATGATGGAGTTAGGTACTGATCACAAGAGTTTCACTTAGTTGTTAATGAGAATAGGATGAATCATATTCACTCAATATTTCAGTAAACATAGAACAACATGATGAATCCAATCTTTCATGGTAAAGCATCATGGACCAAGTACCTGCAAAAAAAGCTGATGAATTTTTCTGCATAATATGCCAGTATCTAGTGAGTTGCCCTAGACCAAAATGGCTTCTTAAGCAATGATAGAAAAGGACCAGAACCAAAAAAAAAAGAAGCAGATGGATATGTGTTAACAGTAAATAAATTATGACCAATCCGAACCAGTCACAGTCCACTAGTTATTAGCAGTTAAACAATCCCAAAAAACCAACATACTTTTCAGTTAATATACACTTATTACTTGAATGTTTTCAACTTGTGTCAAGGTTTTATCTTCATGCCTAACTCCATGAAGCTAATCATTGGAAATATTATAAACAGAAATTACTCCTTAAAGGAGATTTTAACATGTGAAAGCTGAAAACCCAATTAAATACGGACAGTATTCATACATGGAATAGATGTATGTATAAGACTGATTGGCTATCTTAGGACAAAAGGACCAATTAACCTAAATCCAAAATTAGAGGAAGACATTCTACAGACCCTGAATGAGATACACCTCAATAATTGAAGAAATGACCAACTCAGTTTCTTTACTTATATATTTAAAAGCACAAGAAAGAGAGATGTGATTTCATAACACTGATCTACAATGGCGCTTGAGAGCTCTACACTGTTGTAAATTGGTTCAATTAAGAACATAGTTGGAACTGTTATTAAATTCAGCACCTTATGAGTCAAAATTTCCATTGCACACATGTTGCTTCCCTCTATTAATAAGGAACATTGTCGAGTCATTCACATATAGCTTGTATCATCATTTTTTTAAAGGATCATAATCTAACAACATCACTTTCAATGTCTATTAAAAAAAGATTGCAGGTGGGTCTGGGTTTCTGAAAGAAGCATGGACCAAGCAACTAGAAGACTATTTCATTTAACTTCAGACAAGTTTCCTATGCATAGTTTCATTTCTCATTTCAGGGTTCACTATTATATACAATATAGCAGCTTGATTACCTAAACAAACTTAGTTTTCTTTATAAACCAGGCCTCAGATATGTTATAGTTATCATTATTTTAGATGTTGGCAAATATCATCATGCAAACTTCAATGGTTCATTATGTGAAGGAATCACTCCCATAATCCTTGTTAGTCAATGAATAATATTCAAGCGAAAGGCACAGTTCTACAAATCTTGCTTGTTTGATCAAATCTTGCTTGTTTGATCAAATCTTAAGTTCAATAACCCTAATTCATGAACATTCGCATAGCATTTTATCATCCTAAATCCTACCAAATGCGCACACTTTTTAGATTCCTAGAACACGCACCACTTGGTTCATAAAAAAGACGACGAGATCACATCTTTGCCATGTAACAAAACTGATAGACAGAAATCTAGGTTATAATCCGCATATTCCAGCACAAAATTCCCAGACACAGACAGAAAGCAAATGGACCTTGTGGAAGAGTCCGGCCGATGCCAACGCAGACGGGATTGCGGCCGTCGGACTTTAGGCGCGAGGAATAATAAAGGCAGCCCTTACAAGACTTCCCCCTGTAGCTCGGCGGATCGGGGACACGGCGCGGATCGCCGTCACCTGTGCCGTCGGCACTATTGAGCCCATCCTCATCGGGTGGCTCGCCCGTCATGCTCCCGCCTCGCCTCGCCTCGCCTCGTCCGATGGATCTTCCGGCCCTAATTGTCCGCCATGCGTCCGTGTCGGCGAAGGAATTGGGCGATGTCTTCTTCAGACATCTCAGCGTGGGGATGGCGCTGAGGCTCGGCAACCAAATGCGGGCTTCGAGGTCTGAGCTGACTCGGTGTGCTAACGACCCGAGTCATGTGAACCAAATGTCACTCGTCCTGCCGAACTATGTGGCTTCTTTTACTAACATATTACTTATTTGTTAACCTTTTTTACTATTTACTATCTTATTTTTTAAAAAAAATAATATTTTTAATATTTCTAATTTTTTTATTATAAAATATATATAAATATCTTCATCTACCTTCTCTTCTTCTTCTTTCTTCTCAAAAAACAATATATGAGCAATTATGAGTGAGAACAAATGATGCAAATGGGGCGACGAGTGAGGTGGAATGATGTCGAGCATTAAAGGTTCATTGTATGAGCATCGATAGCACGATAACAAGTGGAGAGATGTCGAAAGGGATAGAGAATGATGTGCGCAGCAAATAAGGTTGACGATGTCAACAACGAGGTTAAAATAAGAGATCGAAGAAGAAAAAAAAAGGTAAAATCGATAATACTAGAATAAATAATAATATTGGTGCGCGAGGCCAGTGGCGTTCTAGAGGAGATTCAGATGTCGCCTCCTATATCAAGTACTATATTCCCCTCTAGCATTCGTCCCCTCAGTTATGCTATCCTTCTAAATGACATACTCAGCGGTGACGTCAGTGGCACGCGACACTGATGGTGTTCCAAAAGAGATTTGAGTGTTGCCTCCTCTAAAGCGTTATCTTCCCCTCTAGCTTTCCTCTCCTTCGGCTTTCCTTCCCTCTGGCTATGCTATCCTTCTGAACGGCATACCAAACGGCGACGTCGACGGTATGCGAGACCGATGACATTCCAAAGGAGATCCAAACGCCACCTCCAACCTCTGTGAAGCGCTATGTATTCCTTTGTTTAATCTAATGATCCTGCACACTTCTTAAGTTTTACTTGATGGTATCTTAAAGTAGCATAACTGGTTAAGAAATTTTTTTTTTAGCACTTCTTAAATTTTATCGACCTTTGTCTAGCATTATCGTCTCCTCCGATTTCGTTTTCCTCTCGAACGACCTATCCAACTGTGGCATCGGTGGTGCACGTAAGGCCGATAACTCTTCTGATTTTGATCTACGATTCGAGAGAGTTAAGGTCTACGATTAATGGTATAGATGAAAATAAGACATTAAGGTAAAAATTCTATTATTGAGTTGTATAACGATGAAGACTTCAGTAAGTATTTAAATTTTTTATTTTAAATCACTAAGTATCAAAATGTTTCAATACATGTATGTTTTAATGACATGCCTAGCCTGAAGACTTCGGTAAGTGTTTAAATTTTTTATTTTAAATCACTATGTTGAATGAAATTACTTTGTTGAAAAAAAGATTATTTAATAAGATAAAGAGAGTCAAATTCAAATCAAAAATCAACTAATTAAAAATCCAAGAAATAATCAAACATTTCAAATAGGGAGCAAATTTATAAGTATCAGAATGTTTGAATACATGTATGTTTTAATGACATGCCTAGCGTCTTATTATATTTTAAATAGAAAAATTAAGAAAATATCCCCCACGATATTTGTATTTGAAATACAACCAATAAGCATGTTGTATGATCAAATAAGAGTAACTTGCATTCTATCTTAATAATGCAAATTAATAATTTTTTTAAAATACTAGGAAAAAATATAAAATTTGTTAAAGATCCTAAAAACACTGCCAAAATGCTGATAGGTAATGAAATTTTAAAAATAAATTAACTCTTTCCTTTATATCAAATATGTCAAAAACTACTTGATCTGTCGTTATCAACCAAAACACTTGATATGAGCATCAATAGCATTTTGGTCAAGTTTGTACCAAAGCATCAAAAAAAAAAAAAAAACTTAAACTAAGCCTGCTAGAAAAGTATTTCACTTATTAGATAGATGTATAGAATGATAGATATTGTGATTAGAAGTTTATAATTTATAGTTATATCTTTCTTATATAATGTATAAAACTTTTATTTAATATGTCAGCTGAGTTATCTTTACTTTTGTTATGTTAATAATATTTTTACTTTTTATTATAGATGAACTCAATAAATATTGAGTGTGAGAATAGTTTCAATGAGAGTGAGAATAAAGCTATATTAGATCACCTACGGTGCTACTGGGTTTATCGTCCGAAATGATAGCATAATCGGAGGGGAGGAAAAATGGAGGGAAAGATAGCGCTTCATAAAGGAGGCAACACCTAAATCTCCTCTCAAACACCATTGATGCAATCGCAGGGTATACCATCTAGAACGATAACATAGTTGGAGATGAGAAGTTTATGTGAAATCCCTTTTTACCAACACTACAAAAGTTTATATGAAATTAATAATTTAAAATGAATGGGGATAGTAAACCGCATGGTATACGATCTAGAACGATAACATAATTGGAGAGGAGAAGTTTATGTGAAATCCCTTTTTACCAACACTATAAAAGTTTATATTAAATTAATAATTTAAAATGAATGGGGATAATAAAATCATTTTTTTACCCCTTTTATTTGTGCTTTTTTTAGACACGACAGCACATTTTTTCCGTTGATAAAGTTGATGACAATAACTAAAATTAAATATTTACTAAATATAATTAACAACCTATTTTTTCCGTTGATAAAGTTGATGACATGATGATAACTAAAATTAAATATTTACTAAATATAATTAACAACCGGAGATAATATGTAACTAGCCTTGATGATGATTGATTAAGGATTGGAGAGTATTGTGCTTAGAATGATCCATTTATAATCATCTTCAAGAAAATAAGTGTTATAGAAATTTTCTTTCTTTGTTTCACAAACAATCTTACATAAAGAAGCGTTAGGAAGATAAATTTAGGCTGTTACAATTCTGATGCTGCACCATGTCATTACAATAGCTATCACTTGTATCTTGTGACATGGACTTGAATGTATCCCTAAGTCTTTCCTGAGTGGGCACGACTGTGTTTTATTAGAACGTGCTATATAGCTTAAGCTCTGTTAAAGATTTTGATACGATGTTAAGGTCAAATCAAACCTTCATCACTTATCATTTATACATATAAGCATGTTCATATGAGCATATAAAATGAATGTCTTTGACATAATTATGATTTATAAGATTATAAACTTTAATGCGTATAAGATGAATGGCCTTTAATTAATTATGGTTAACTTAGCTGATAAAAGTCTTTAATGTATCATCACAAAATTCTAGGCTCAAATCTTACCTATATCCCTTACCATCTAAAAAAGATCGTGCTTTATTACTTGAATGTTATTCTACATCAAAAAATTTGCTAATTTTAAAGTTCCAATTCAGATCACTACTCTTGCCCCAAATGTATGCACTATCAAATAAGAATCATGTTCAAAAGGAGCCAGAAAAAATGGAGGCAGCAATCATTTAGTGCAGAATGAAATTACCAAACTTATTTATGCGAAAACAAAAAAGTCATGAAAACGAATTGACAGGATTAAAAAACTATAATTTTTTTTTTTCTCTCTGGACATGGATACATGTAATATTATAATGTCAGACAAATATATGATTCATTTTTCTACAAGCTTAAAAACACAGAGCTCAACCATCTACTAATAGAAAACAGTACAACGCTTAGTTTGAATATCAGGAAACACTTTTATCAAGTTAGGTTGCACACTAGGTGAAATGAACAAGAATAGCTAATATGCCTTTTAGTGCTCTTGTTTCACTTTGACATCTCCATTCGGTAGAGCACTCTGGGACTGTGCCAGCCGCTTCGATTCCTGAAAGTGAAATGTGAAATCGATCAAACAGCAAAACTAGGGTAAACTCCCACAAAAGACAGGACACCAAGGCAGTCAACATGGACAGTTAAGGTGAGCATCTAATTCGCATCAACACCTTCAGATGATTAAGATGAAATGAGTGGCACCACTTAATGCTTAGATTCAACAGCAATTCAGGCACGATTTAGTAAGATTTACACAAGTAGTTTGCAGCAAAACATATAAAAGAAGTCTTGCAATTAACCTCTTGCATTGTTCATTTATATTGACAATCCCTTCATTTGTGCTATTTCCTAAATCCAAAATTCATCCTTGCCGGTTTATATTGTTGACGGCAGCCTAGAATAAAATATCATGTTTCATATCAAGGTACAATACTCACCATTTTACCTTCTCTTCTTACTAATGAGGAATCGGAGAACACAATGACGGAGGCTGTGATGAACAACAACTGAGATGTAAATATGGTAGTGCTGGTGATAATGAGGTAGCAATTGTCATAACTAGAGTGGAGGATAGAGGAGGTAAATAATGTGCCAACAATAGCAATAAGATAGTGGATGGTGGATGTTAAAGAAGTACGAGGTAAAGGTGAAGGTGGTGCAGATACTCCTAAGCTATAATATGTTTCCAGTACCTATATCAGTTTTACAGGTGACAAAATCTAACGAAATGCTTCATTTACAAAAGC
>LVTN01000218.1:127361-195538 GCA_001649415.1 Musa itinerans | reverse complement strand
AAAAAAGAAAAGGCAAGCACAAAGATCTTACTATTCAGTGAAAAAATAAATTTAACTGTCTATTTAACAGCCATAAGTTGTTATATGCACATATTTATATACAAAATAACAAAAAAAGAATATCACAAATCTCACCAGAAGAGTTGAAAATAGCAAAAGAAATATGGATTCAGTGAGAAAAAGAATCTAAGAGATTAGTGGAAGAGTGGTAAGCTATTATAACTTACAGCAGCAGAAGAAGCACGGATCTCTCTATAGGTTTCCACTTCATCAGGAAAAGCCTGATCAAGCTCCTCAAGAAGGTGCTTTCGCAAGCTCTATTCACATAGACAAAAGTAAGCCATTGTGCTAAGACACAGTAAATATAAAACAAAATAGTAAAATGGACTACTAATGACAGGTTTAGAAGCTAGAACGGAAACTAAGGTTATGACAAAATAAGTTCTAATGATGTATATATCCTGTATTTACAATTTTTTTTGCATGATACAGACCAAATAGCATTAATGACATTGAAGACATTGAGGGTCAAGAAAATAAATTGAAAGAGTTGTTAATGACCAATAATTTCGCAATAGTCTGAAAGTGATTGTTTAGTCCAATGATATGTAAGTAAAGCCTGACCAAAAGTTTATAATCAGAAATTGTGGTTCTAACATTTCCTGTAGTAATATATATCATAAATGACATCTCTAACTTATTAACCTTTTCTGACTTTTTCTGTAATAGACATTGAAGAGTTACCAACATGACAAGGAATGAAACAAGAATAATAGTCCATAGAATTTACTGAACAAAAAACACAACTATAGATCTTGGCATTCATGGTGGATACTTGTGTTTAACAAGACTATTAGGCATTGCAAGTTAGATGCAGTCACCTTGAATGTCATACAACCAACTTTAAAGTTTAAACGTGTTGATTTCCTTTATAAAACAGAATGATAAACTCATCCAAGGTTGTCCAAAGGTCAATAAGGAACTTGATCGATTATTAGGTAATGAAAACCATGTAAGGACACTGGTTTAGGCATACTAGTCCAACAACTTCAAATAAATGGAACAAAACCGTGACTAATAGAAAAACCTAAAGGTTTAAGGCAAATGATCTCTCATAATATATTAACAGTTAGGCATACTAGTCCAAAAACTTCAAATAAATGGAACAAAACCATGACTAATAGAAAAACTTAAAAGGTTTAAGGCTAATGATCTCTCATGATACATTAACATTACAATAACAGTACATAAAAGAAGCAGAATCTTCCGCTGTATAGAAGTTTCATAATTCTCTCATATTACTCTCATATGTAGGCATGCTAAGATGCTGAACCATGCATGTAAAAGTCTTTTAATTACCATGCTACCCTAACGTGACAGCATATATAAACTTGAATACGGAACTTTTATGTATGACACTCTTACATCAAATAAGAAGTGAAAGCCAACAAAATTACAATAGGTGAACATGGTGTCAGGTTATCTAATACCATGCAATCACAATCTTCAACATAGAACTAAATCCATGAGATCTTAAAGATTCATTTTATATGTACTTCGAGAATAAAGAGAGGAAACAGTGAAGTATCTCATGCTATTAGATTAGACTAACAATGAAGCAAAAGAAAACAAGGAATTACCTTAAAAGCATCAGTCTTTCCTTTGGTTATCTGGTTCTTGGCAATACAGCTATTGATCACATCCCTCGTGAACTCGTCAGGATTTTTCCCATCGTCAATCAAACTGCACAAAAAGATCGAATCTTTAACAACTCGATTCCAAGCAGTCAAGAAAGAGATCAAGAGACTCACTTGACGACCTCCATAGGCACCTGGATGTTGCACTTGTCCGCCATCTTCTGCATCGCGTCAAGCTCCGCCACCAAGGCGTTCCTGTGGGAGCGAGCCCAAAAGAACCACCCCCGCCAAAAAGGGAAAAAAATAAACCCTAGGATCAGAGGCACCTCTCCAAGGCGGGGAAGGAGAACGGGAAGGGGGCAACAAAGAGGAGGAGGGCTCACAGTCTCTGGAGAAGCGGGAGCTGCGAGGCGACGCTGAAGGAAGAGACGGTGAGGTAGAGCTGGTGGAGGAGGCCGAGGGTCTTGTCAACGGAGTTGATGACCTGGGTCAGGTTCTGCTTCGCCTCCTCGGCAGGGTCGGCGGCGGAGCCGATGGTCCCGGCGGAGGTGGGGTTGGGGGCGGGGCTGGAGGCGGCGGTGGCCCCGGTGGAGGGGAGGCCGCCGTTACCGGCGGAGGAGGAATTTTGCGGGGAGGGATCCATCGGGTTGAGTCCCCCAGGGATCGGGAGGGTGATTACCGTGATTCGCCAGCTCTTTTATAGGGAAGTCCAATAGTGGACCCCGCGTGGGCCCATCGACGACCGGCCTGTATGACCTCTTGTATACCCCCAAATTAAAATGGAAGGGTAGGAGCCTCACTCGAGTAACATTCAAGCTCCGCCACCAAGGCGTTCCTGTGGGAAAGAGCCCAAAAGAACCACCCCCCCCAAAAAAAAAAAAAAAAAAACCCTAGGATCAGAGGCACCTCTCCAGCTCACTCGAGTAACATTAGACTTTGAAGTCATATTGATCACATGTAACACAAGTGACCAATGATTTGGTTTATATATAAGACTAAAGAGGTAAAAGATTGCTGGTGAAATCGATCGGACTTAGTGTTTTTTTAAGTGATATATATTGGTGAACAAATGTACTGTGGTTAGTGAGTCAGCATGGCTTGATCCACGGGTCAATGTCAGGAGTCTCCTAACGGCCGAGCTGGATGTCGAGGTCGACCGAGTCCTCGCAGCGGGGTGCTGATCGGCGTTCCTCGGTCCGGGCGTTGGTTGATGGCTCGCCGTGGGGACGTCGATCAGCGACTTCCGAGGTTGGGGGGGATCGTCTTCCTGCAAAAATGGCCCTCGTCAGATGATTCCTGACTGTGGCCTCTTCGACGAGTAAGTCAGTAGAGGTGTTTTTCTTTTCCTTGTGGACCCCGCGTGGGCCCATCGACGACCGGCTTGTATGACCTCTTGTATACCCCCAAAATAAAATGGAAGGGCAGGTGCCTCACTCGAGTAACACTAGACTTTGAAGTCATATTGATCACATGTAACACAAGTGACCAATGATTTGGTTTATATATAAGACTAAAGAGGTAAAAGATTGCTGGTGAAATCGATCGGACTTAGTGTTTTTTTAAGTGATATATATTGGTGAACAAATGTACTGTGGTTAGTGAGTCAGCATGGCTTGATCCACGGGTCAATGTCAGGAGTCTCCTAACGGCCGAGCTGGATGTCGAGGTCGACCGAGTCCTCGCAGCGGGGTGCTGATCGGCGTTCCTCGGTCCGGGCGTTGGTTGATGGCTCGCCGTGGGGACGTCGATCAGCGACTTCCGAGGTTGGGGGGGATCGTCTTCCTGCAAAAATGGCCCTCGTCAGATGATTCCTGACTGTGGCCTCTTCGACGAGTAAGTCAGTAGAGGTGTTTTTCTTTTCCTTTCTTTTGGCGGATGTCCACCAAGGGCTTTTATATCATTGTATGAGGATCGATCGTACGCAGATCGACGTGATGGGCGTGCCAAACAGTGTCTCGGTACGGGCTCTGATTTGGCGTGTGGGGATGGTACCGTCCCGGGTTTACTGGGATGAGGCGTGTTGATCGATACCCTGGGATACAGATTCTGACTTGACGTGTGGAATGTCGTGTGACGTGTCCTGGAGGCAAAATGTGCCTTATCAATATCATTGGTTGAGAATAAATCACTGTGATGGTAGAAAATACCTCTATCGATGTGATGTGACTGCACCAAAAGTATAATTGAAAAGACCATTTGTTTATTGCAAATGTGAAAAAAGCACATAAGAAGTTTATTATTAGTTTAGCAAGTCTGATTAGGGTTTATTCAGCTTACAATGTTTATTTTGAAATTTTAATAGACTATTATGAGTAATAAATACTTTGGTTGTTTGCGTAAGTTGGGCATATTGGATGTCTTATTGTTGGGCACATAAGAAGTTTATTATTAGTTTAGCAAGCCTGATTAGGGTTTATTCAGCTTATATTACAATGTTTATTTTGGAATTTTAATAGACTATTATAAGTAATAAATACTATGGTTGTTTTCTTATCTTAGGCATATACGTCTAATAGAAGGGGATGCGTGAGTTGGGCATATTGGATGTCTTATTGTTGAAGTAAGTGGATGTATCACACGTTAAGGAGATGCTCTAGTGGCGTCCAATATATATATATATATATATAATCATAAGTGGATGCATTGTACACAAAAGGGGAACACTCTTTGTTGCCAAATGTTTCAGATTTTTTTGGGGTGCAATTACGTACGAAATTAATAGTCAGATGCTTTAAATTCTTTTGTGTCGGTGCAACATATACAAAAGGGACGTCTTGATTATGATAAATACTTTAGATGTCATATGAACATCAACTCGACATTAACTTAAAAATCTTGGATCAGTGATTAAAATAATTGATGAATTAATCAAGATGGATCGTAGCAACTCCCATTTCATCATACCCACGGGTTTCTGATAGTTATTCCATGTTTCCATATTACCGTCAACATTTTACATTCATGTGTTCCACTAGCATGTCTGGCTGTCATCAGCAAGGTTGTTCGACTTGATAAGACCAATTACAGCTTAACCATGTACATCACTAACTCAAGTCCCTGGAACTAGTGATATCCATAAAAAAAATACAGCTAACAACAGCAGAACAATAACAAACCACACCATTTGGAATGTTTCCAAGAGATGCAACTCTCGACTTTGATAGGGATATATCTCTACTCTCCACAGAAACACCAGGAACCCTTGAGATCGACAGAACAACAACAATTCCTGTGGCAATTCGATCTTACTTACTGAGTTCATGATCGAGCGATATCTATTATTTCGCTAAAAAACTACTACTAAAGCAAAATCTGCTCATACCCTGTCAGCAATTAGACAGTATGATATTAAACACAACATGAATTTACTTGCTTCGGTAGGGCTATAGTCATCTATCAGACATCCTACTTCTTGACCTCTTCGTATTCTGCTTCGGGTGCCTGATCACCACCTTGAGAACCACCAGATGAAGACCCACCTGAGCTTCCTGCCATGTGTTGCCCAATCTTTGAGACTGCCTTGTTTGCTGCATCAAGCTTGGCCTTGATGTTGTCGATATTATCTCCTGCCATCTCTTTCCGTAGATCAGCTACTGCCGACTCGATCTCTGTGGCCACTTCAGCCGGAATTTTATCCCTGAACTCGTTCAAGCTCTTTTCAATACTGTAAATTGTTGTGTCTGCACTGTTCTTGATGTCGATCAAAGCTTTCCTCTCCTGGTCCATCTGAGCATGGAGCTCGGCTTCCTTGACCATCTTCTCAATCTCATCGTCAGAGAGGCCACCGGATGACCGAATAGTAATCTGCTGTTCCTTCCCAGTGGCCTTGTCTTTGGCAGAAACTGTCACGATTCCGTTGGCATCAATATCGAATGTAACCTCAATCTGTGGCATGCCTCTTGGAGCTGGTGGGATGCCTACAAGGTCAAACTCGCCCAAGAGTTTGTTGTCTGCAGCCATTTCCCGCTCACCTTGTAGCACACGAACACCAACCTGGGTCTGGTTGTCAGCTGCAGTGGAAAATACCTGAATGGAGAAAGAAACCAGTAAACATTCTACAGTGTCGAGTTAAATGTTTGCATCCTATTGCATATCCATGAAAGCAGGAAAATGCATATTTGACAAAATCCAAAATAATACAAAAACCACCCTGGTGAGAACAGATTTTAACCATATGATCAAGAAATGATGTGTTAGCAAAACCTAGGCACAATGTTCAAAGAGACAGGTTCAAAAATTCAGTTCCAGTCTCCTTTTCAAATTGACAAAGGCAAAATGGTTATCTGACTATCATTTAAGTCAAAGTTAATAAAAAAATGGATAGAAAGCCTGCTCCAGAAGTCAGAAAACAGGTATAGATGATGCAAATTATCAAAGGAGAAAGTCAAACTAAACACATTGCTAAATTTCTTCAAACAGTTAAGAGATACATCATGGTTTGACTGGTTGCCAGCAAAATGCATGTAACAAACTTAAGCTTACGGGAGGCAAAGCTGTCAAAGATTTGAGTCAACTACTATGACAAGGATCTTCCCATCACTCCCAAATTTCAAATTTAACCATGAGTTGTTGCTTGGACCAGGGTATAGAGGATCCACTAACATGGTTGTGGCATCCAACATGGTTGCTGCTTAGTTTTAGCTACAAGGATATGACCTAAAAGGTCAGAATTGAAATAAAAATATGGTGACATGGATCAAGATTAAAATAAGTACACATTCTCAAAAAAATATAGACTCGAATATTCATATAAAAAGTTCTTATTTTTAATTTTAAAAATTATTCCACATAATACAGGAATTAATTTATTCTTTTTATAACTCATTACCCCCTTATTATTTATTTTAGTAATATAAATTAATTAAAACATTCAATATGCAAGAGAATATGCATCTTCTGCCTAAGTCTTATTTCAAGTTCTATCAGCTGCGTACCAGGCTACCAGCAACCTAGAGGTGATGTAAAAAGCAGTTCCATAGTCTTGAAGGCAAATCTCAACAATTTGGACAAGTCAAGATCATCACACACCAATAACAGGCTGGCATAGAAGCACCAGCACTGGGGACTGCGCTTCATGCCAGTAACTCTACATTGTCACATGACTACTGTCCATATTTGGGAACATGGGCTCACACCTAATGCTAGTCACTCATAAGGCATGCCCTTTATCAAAGGAATCACTGGGAGACGATCCACCTTCAATCAAGAGTTTTAAAGTAATTTCTTTGTGGAAAATTTTGATCCATAAGACAAAGAAAGCCAAAAAGGACTTGCATTTACCATTTGAAGTAAACTGTTTTCAGTGGATGTTTATGACCAAAAGTCACATTCTATATGGCATGTTTTCTATACGCATGACAACTTTATGTCCATAGCTTCATTGAATGAACCATCTACTAAGATTAACTTGAGAGTTCAATTCAACTACTTGAATCAATCCTTACCTGACTCTTCTTCGTCGGAATGGTTGTGTTCCTGTTGATCAACCTCGTAAAAATACCTCCAAGGGTCTCGATACCTAGCGATAGGGGGTTGACATCCAATAGGAGCAACTCCTTAACATCTCCACGAAGAATACCACCCTGGATAGCAGCTCCCATTGCAACAGCTTCATCTGGATTTACTCCCTTGCTAGGGCTCTTTCCAAAGATTTCTGAAACTATTTCCTGAACTTTCGGAACCCTAGTCATTCCACCAACAAGAAGAACCTCATCAACATCCTTGCTGCTTATGCTAGCATCCTTCAAACAGCTTTTACAGGGATTTTTTGTTCTTTCAATCAAGTGATTCACCAAAGTCTCAAACTTTGATCTTGTCAGAGTGATATTCATATGCTTTGCTCCTGAAGCATCAGCTGTTATAAATGGAAGATTGATCTCAGTCTGAGATGTAGATGATAATTCAATTTTAGCCTTCTCAGCTGCTTCTCGAAGCCTCTGTAGAGCCAGCCTGTCCTTTGAAAGATCTATTGCCTCAGTTCTCTTGAATTCATCAACCAAGAATTCTACCAATGCATTGTCAAAATCTTCCCCACCCAAGAAAGTGTCACCATTTGTGGCTTTGACCTGAAATCGAAAATGAGATCAACAAAACCTGACAAAAACATGAAAACAAAATCCTCAAAAGCTATAAACTTAAGAAATTATACCTCAAATACACCATTTGATATTTCTAGGATGGAAACATCAAATGTTCCACCACCAAGATCAAAAACTACAATGAGACCCTCCTTGTTGTTCAACCCATAAGCAAGTGCAGCTGCAGTTGGTTCATTGATAATTCTTTGAACATCGAGACCGGAAATTTTTCCTGCATCCTTTGTAGCCTGACGTTGTGCATCATTAAAATATGCAGGAACAGTGATAACAGCCTTTGACACAGACTTTCCGAGATACGACTCTGCAGTTTCTTTCATCTTTGTCAAAACAAAGGCACCAATCTGGCTGGGTGAATACTGTTGACCATTAGCTTCAACCCATGCATCCCCATTAGGTGCCCTCACAATCTTAAAAGGAACCATCTTCATCTCTTTCTGTGTCTGAGGATCATCAAAGCGACGGCCTATCAGTCGCTTGGTACCGAAAAGGGTGTTTGTAGGATTGGTGACTGCCTGACGTTTCGCTGGAGTTCCAACAAGTAGTTCCCCTTTTTGATTAAAAGCTACAACTGATGGGGTGGTACGAGCTCCTTCAGAGTTCTCAATGACTTTAGCATTCTGTGACAAATAAGCATAGAGTATGCATTTAAATAGAGTTCCAAATGATCAAATACAAAAAAAATTTGGAGAATATGCATAAAGAACAACCTTTCCCTCCATAACTGCAACACAAGAATTTGGAGTTCCAAATCAATTCCAATTATATCATTTCCTGCTGGTTTTGTGCTGTATAGAAAAAAAAACTTATCCTTGGTGAAAGAAACCAGAGAATAGCAGAAAACAATATTGTGATATCTTAAAGGAGAGACTCTTAAAGTGCACTTCAACATTTATAAGCATGAGATTATACCTGAAGGGTCTAACCAAACTAGACCATTTGTGACCCAGAGGAGCACCCCATGGCATGATTGCATTACTAGATAACTGCAGAAATAAACATGAAATATAGGTTACTTCAAGATGTTTGTTGCATCCATGTTGTGTCTTTGTCAAACACCTAGTTATTGGACACCTCTTGGCATGTGTTGTGTGGTTCAAATATACAAAGGCTCTCATACCATCTGATATTTATTAGATATAAATGTATAAATGTTTGATATTTAAGTCATTCACACAATGCATAAGTAAAATAATGCACTATTTATATATATATATATATATATATATATATATATATATTAGACTTTTACGTACTCATTTACATTTTACACACGTTACATGTACTACTGCTAGCATTTACCACAAATATGAATGATTGTTATGCTGCTTCCAGAAAATACATGCAATGATCCTAAAACCTGGCATCCTACTTTTGTAGGACTTGCCATGTAGGTGTATCATCCATGCCTCATGGCTATGTCCAAGCATCTTAGCAAGAATAATAACTTTATTGCTCAACATCAAGAGTAGCAATAAAATTTTAAGAGCCCTACAATAGGAGTTTCATTATCAAATAGAGAAAATATATAAAAATCTGGTTAACAATAAGGTAAGGAAAAAGAAGCAACAAATATAATGATGTACTAAGGGAAGTCCAGTAACTGATCATATGATTTAACATAGAGAATATATAACAAATAACACATGAACAATATGAAACTAACATGGAAATTCCACTGATTTTGTTGTCTATAAAAAGGAACATGTGATTAGATAATCTGTCTGAATCAATATAGTGAAAAAAAGATATATACCTACTTAACCATGCTGTAGCCCCATCTATTATTTTAATTTTCTATTATTCTATTTTCAGGTACGTGTATGGAGAAAGTCCCCATTATCTTCCAATATTATCCGCTTCCACTTGCTAATGGTATAATATCTTCACATACATAGGACATGCAGATGATTAGTCATTATTATAAATCATTGGAATTATAAATATTTGCTAAAAACTTACTACAAAATCCAACGAGGAAACAATAACGTAAAACGGAAGAGCACAAAAAATTAAAATTCTCTGTTGAGTTTATTATAAAAAGAACATTCAGTTTAAGTTGCTACAATTATCTCGTACAAAACTAATATACAAGTCCAAATCACATCGACTTGTTTTTGTTATCAAACGTACTCCAGAAACACCAGCACATACAAGCATGGTCCCATTCCTTTAGATAGTAGTCGATCCATCGAACTCAACCAAAGATGCAGATACTGTAAATGGAACCAGAAAATGTAACTTGACTGTCATTAAAGTCAGATTTAGATACCAAATCCAGAAAGGAGACATAACTTGTCAAAGACATGTTCATGCCAACAGGCAGTACCGAGCTAAAATCTGAGCTAACTAAGAGAAAATGGAGCTTTAACCAAATATCATTGCTGAAAATATGTATGTCAAGTAGAATGGAAAAAAAATCTGTCGCTCCAATACACAACACAAAAAAAGGTTGCATATCCTTTAACTAAAGAAATCGTGTTCGTGATTTCTTCAGACACAGTAACCCAACATTCGAAAAGAAATACAAACAAAGTAGGAGTGAAAGTAAACATCTAAACGATGTGAAACCGTCAAAAGACGTATATCCAGAAAGCAAGAAATTCAACCCATATCAAGATTACTACATCCCAATCGCTTCCGAAGGCGTGAACTATCCGAAAAAGAAAGGGAGCTTACAGATCTGAGGCGAGAGGACAGATAGGGCGGCGACAGATCGCGCCGCCTCAGAGCTCGAAGCATCACGGAAGCCGCCATCGATCTCCTACGAAACCGAAGCGTTAGGGCTTTACAGGGGCTTTTGTTGCGATCGCTCGAGGAGTGTTTCGCTTCCTCGCGTGATCGATCGGCTGCCCTCAGGAGCAGGTAAACCGGCAGCGGCCACTAGGGTTCGCTACTTATACCGATTCTTGGATACCCCACCAATTGGGAAATGGAGGCACAATCCGACCCGTTTATTTGAACCAGTTAGACCGGGTTCGGGTTATGAAAACGGGTCTTCTGCTGTAAGATGCGTGCGGGAAAATATCATATGTGAGAGCTTCGGTTCAGAAAATGCTGCTCTAAATTTATAAAAGGAGATTATTAGGATTTGAAGATAAATGCAATTTAGAAACTTGAGATAGATATTAGATTTTCCTCGGCCAATTGTTGTGACTTGAGAAAAGTGATATGCATGAGGATATTGCTTGTTCAATGGGAGACAAAATGAACATAGACGCACGACAACAAATGATAATTATCAGCCACTTAATATCCAAACACACAGGCTCATTCTTGTGAAAATGGCAATGCATTAATGAGGGAGAGTTGCTTCCTGTTGGAGGTGGTGATGGTTTCTTGTTCTTCCTGTGAGTAGTAGTCATATTGCTCGAGTCTAGCACTGATCATTCACCATGGAAGCATCTGCAGCAAACAGACGGGAGAGTGTCATCTGCAGCAGTGGCAACTCTTGCATTCTCTCGGCTTCTTTTTGCAACTTACTTTTCTTCTTCTTTTGTCTCTGCCTCTACAATTTCTTACTCTTATCACATTTCAATGTTCATCGCCATCTCCACCGAACACATCTGGAGGTCAGACACAAAAAAGGACTACATAAATTTTGTGTTTGGTAATCCATGACACGCTAAAAGAGGATCACACCACATACTCGACCTTTCTTTTCAGAAAACTGGGAGAAGCTGATGCTGAGTTGCATCTTGCAGTGCATCCAATCGAAGATCCTGCAAAAATGCATCAAAGGAGCACACATTAATCGCCGCTAAACAGTGATTGTATAATAATCAAAAGCTTGCAAAACTATGGTTACAACACAGAGACAGAGGGATTTGTCTACTTACCTTGGTTGGCATATATGATCACTGGGAACCGCTGAAAGTGGAACTGGAATAGAATTGAGTTCCGCTACAAGGCTGGATTACTGCCCGTAAAATTGTGTAGTTGGGCCAAGATTCTTAGAAGGCTTCAAGGAAGAACATTTAGACATTTTAGAGAAATAATAGTGCAGATATCTAATCATAAAAACCTTTCAACTCACCAACGACAAACCTTTGTTCTGAATAAAAATAGGCAATGAAAACAAAGGAACGAATTCGAGGAAAAGGAATATAAGCAGCGAGGAATCATCAAGACTACAAATGACAACAAACATCGGAACTCTAAATTTAACTGAGAACTACAGCTTTATCTAAGCATTTCACCGAACACCTTGCGAACACAAACAGAGCATTCATAATTTAACAAAGGCTGGGTAATACCCATACAGGGTCCAGTGGAGACTGGCCCCTGAGCAAACCAGGTGAATCAGGGTAGACAACCTCGACGGATTGCTCTTCCAACGAGAACACATACCACGCATCTTTCCGGTAGCTCACATAATAAATGCAGTTCCCTTTGATCCCCGATCCAGCAGCGGCTATCGACCCGGCAAACCCCACTGACCCAAGGAATACTGTCCTTCCGCCCAAGTCGAGCACCTCTACCCAGCTACAACTTCCCGAGTCCCAGCGGCAAACATCGAACCCACCCCTGAACCTGTGGCAGAGAACCATCAGCTCCCCACCTGACTCGGCAAGCCAACGTTCCCGATGCCCTTCCGCTGTTCTACCGCCACCGTCGCCCAGTAGCCAGAGTTTTGGATCGGCGGCGAGGTCCACGACGACGAGCTGCATCGTGGCGGTCAGAGCGTAGAGCCTGTTATCCCGGAAGAAGATCATATCGTCAACCATCCGCAGCATACTCCAGTCACGGATGGTCCAGAGGGAGTCCGTGACGCGGCAATACTGCAGCACGGTGCTCCTCTTGGCGAAGAGGACAACGATGCAGTCGAGGGAGGGGTCGGACGGGTGCGAGGAGAGGCGGACGCGGCGGAAGGGCTCGGGGGCCTTGGGAAGGCGGATGCGAGACTCCGAGAAGATGTTCCAGAGTAGAAGCTTGGAGTTGGGGGGATCGGTGGCGGTGATGAGGTGGCCGTGGGCGTAGGCGACGGATCGGCGAGAGTGGACGCGCCATGGGAGCTGGGCACGGTAGAGGCGGCGGCGGCCGAGGTCGTAGAAGGCCTCGGTGTATGCAGGGAAGCGGGTAAAGAGGATGAGCGGGAGCTGGGCGGAGAGGGCGTCCGGGGTCGGGGCGGCGAGCTCTCGCCAGCTGCGGCAGACGCCCCGGAAGGCGAAGAAATCCTCGAGGCTGTCGAGGCGCCGCAGCACCGACCGCAGCAGGGGCTCCGTCAGGGACGACCAATCCCTCCTCTTCGCGTCCAAGCCCTCCTCTTCCTCTTTCTCTTCGTGATCCTCCTCTTTGCAAGTGTAGGAAGCTATCCTTTGCCGTTTGACAAAATCCATGACCAGAGTTGCCTACCGTGGGGATGGGGAATGGCTACTGCCCTGCAGGTGATTGAATGAATGCCCAGGTATCATGTGAGGCACAATCGAGTCCAACTTCTCATCTTTGACCTGGGAAGACTCCACAGTCCACAAACTCATTCCTTGGCCAAAACGAAATCACAGGACTGGCTGTAACACATCACCAAGATTATGCTCGCAGATTGACATTGCTCAGAACATTAACTAACAGATAATGTTGCCCATGCGGAAGTACCTAAATCTCAATATGTTGTTCCTGCAGCCATTGCATTCTCAAATGGATGCATCAATGACCTTACAGAAGAATAGACATGAGAATTGCATCAGCAAGAGGGAAAGATTCTTTAGCTAACCAAATAAATAACAGAGCTATCAATTGAACAACATCACAAACGCTTTCTTGTAGTAGGGGAAAAACAATTATCAATTTACTCTGCAAGACACAAAGTAGGATGCAACAAGAAATTGTCTAATTCATCTAATTATTTTTTTAAGATAAGTCACTAGACCCAAAAATAATGGATAAAAGTAAGGGCTAATTACATATTGGCTTTTATACTTAGACCCCATTAGTATTACGATCCTATACTTAAATAATTTACATTAAGGTCCTTATAATTCTGAAAGTAAAACAAATAATTTTATTTGTTCTAACATTGTCAGCAGCATTGATGAAAAACACAACACGTGAAACCACGTGTTGGATCGATATGAAAGTGATGGGCAAAAAGTAAGGACTAATTACATATTACCTTTTATACTTAGACCCTATTAGCATTGTGATCCCTGCACTTAAAAAATTATATTGAGATCCCTATAATTTTAAAAATAAAACAAATAATCTTAATTATTTTAACGTTGTTAACTGTATTGACGAAAAACACAACATGTGACACCACGTTGTCACGGACAAACTTCTAAACCGGATGTTTGATGAAATGCTTATGTATGTCCGTGTCTTTTCATATGTTCATGCTTTGCACAGCATGTAGAGGGACGATCGAAGGCGCAACAGCCCCATTTTAGGCTTGTAAATAAAGGTCGTGTCATGTGGACACTTGTGAGAGATAATCGGTCTATAATGGACCATTTTGACCCTTTGTTGTGCAACTGTTCGGAGCTTGTAAAGTCTGTTCGTAATTTGCATTAGCTATGAAGTGTTTCCGGATATGTTTGCTTGTGGATCCCGAATGAGACGCTTTCTCTAACCCGTTTTCTCTTTTGTAGGTCCTAAGGGACCATGGGAGGTTTCGGGGAGGCTGACCTTTGCGGACGGACACGCAAGGGTGCCGCACGACTTAGGCAAAACCAGCTAAGTCCGTGACAACGTGTTGGATCAACATGAAAGTGATGGGCAAAAAATAAGGGCTAATTATATATTACCTTTTATACTTAGACCCTATTAGCATTATGATCCATGCACTTACAAAATTTACATTGAGATCTCTATAATTTTGAAATTAAAACAAATAACTTTATTTGTTCTAACATTGTCAACTGCATTGACGAAAAACACATAACATTACGTGTTGGATCGACATGAAAGTGAGGGGCAAAAAGGTATTGTGTTTTTCGTCAATACAGTTAACGATATTAGGGCAAATAAAGTTATTTGTTTCATTTTCAAAATTATAAGAATTTCAATATAATTTTTTTAAGTATAGAGATCATGATACTAATAGGATCTAAGTACAGGGGATAATATATAATTAACCCTAAGAGTAACAATCAAGTAGCTACATGAAAAGTAGATAGACACTAAAAAATAACAAAGTAAGAAGGGATTTAAACCTGTAACCTCTATAAACCTTCATATGAGAAAGAGGGTTTGTGCATGTTATAGAGACTATACTTCACAAATGTAGTTCCTAAGATATAAAGAGCAGGGCTTACAAACTTCATCTATTGATTGAGAGAAGAAACATCCACATGATGCTTGATTTTGGTAGTTCTACCTATCAATGTGAACCTCAAACCCAAACCTTAAAAACAGAACAGATGTTGAACAAATGGTCAGGATAATTGTTCCCCCATATGATATGTTGAACAAATTTTTTAGATAGTTTAAAGAAGAAAGAGAAATAGTTCCTAAACTGCGCCAGCAATAACCACAATTTTCGCTGAAGTGGTCCTCGGACCTGCATCAACTATCCATGTAAAACATCAGTACACTAACTGCAGGCCATAAATTCAACATATCATATGGGGGAACAATTATCCTTATCAAGATGTCACAAAGTGGAACAAAGTACACTTCGCCAATGAACTTAGATTAGCACTGCATCCTCTACAACCGGAATAAAAGGTGCAGGAAAACAAGAAGCGAGATTATAATATCCAGCTTAAGGTTTGACACATCATGACTCATGCTGCTTTAGTACACAAGCAATCCACACATTTCATATAACCATTAAACAACACTTGCTATTGTTCAAGAGAACTATCACTTTCGAAACATTGCCACCAACCAGAGTTATTATATAAGAAATTAAAAATGATATCAACCATAAATTATGTTAGGAAATAGTTATACGTGAGAATAGAGATTAAAAGAGGATTAATAGAACAATCTTGATTGATAAAGATTGAAGAGGTCGGATTAGGTTTTGGCCCACTACTCAACAAGTTTAAGTTTAGGATTGAATTGGTATATATGTACATGTTAAATTTATTCATCATAATTCCTAATATGGAATCAGAGCCAAGATTCGTCTATATATATATATACACGAGCTAGTTTATAACATAAAGTTAGATATGACTGAGATTTCATGCGCATAATTTACAATTCCCCATTTCAATCTCACATTAAAAGTAGATAAAAATTTGAATTAGTTTATAAGAACTAGATGTGTCTATTATTATTAACTTAGGTATAAATATTTTGGACTATGTGATTCAGACTCGACAAGTTAACAAGTTAATAGATTATTTATTCGAGACACAGTAAATGACTCGAGTAGTAAATGAATGCGACTAGAGGCAAATCGGAACCACCATCGGACTCCCGTCATGTGCATCATGAAATATTTTCCTTTAATCTCACATCAAAAATGAGTAGTCTTTAATTGACGAATAAATGTTATAAAGGCTAGATGAATCTACTATCATTAATTTAAGCTTAAACGTTTTAATCAATGGTTCAGCTCAACTAAATTAAACAATCAATTATAGTGTAAAACTAGGATATGACATGGATAATAATCGCAATGTACCTTCTTTGAAATGGGCCAAATATTAAAGCTGACTTTTAAGTAATTCGCATGAGATAAATTCCTTCGTGAACAGAAAAGTCACTAAAAAAGAACTATTAACAACATAATCTTAAACATCAAAAAGGTCCACAGAACCCTAACCTCGATGAGCACCACGACGTCATCGATCAAATGCCCAAGAGCCCCCTCAGTAACCCTAGACGATTAATCAGTCGAAACCTCCGTCTGGTATCAAACAAGACATCAGCAAAACGAATTACTACACGAGGAAACCCGACAAATGGAGACGAATCGAGACAAGAGAGATGGAACGGAAAGTGAAACGTGGAGACGCACCCGCGTAATCCGGGCGCAGGCGGTGGAAGGGGCCAAGGTAGCCACCGCTAGGTGCGGCGACGCCTAGGGTATGCCGGCGGCCGATGGCTCGGGCCAAAAGGAAGCAGGCAGGGCGAAGAAGGTCGGTAAAGCGGGCGCTGGAAGCGAACTGAACCCACCCTCGTCAACAACCTTTAAAGCCCCGGGCGAAGGGGTCGTGGGTCGTGGGTCTTGAAATCTCGTGCACATCTCCATCGTGAGATCCTGACCGTTGGTCGTCCACATGGACTGGCACGCGCCGCCCAAAGTTGAATGAATTTCGCACGAATCGGAGAATTTTGCTTTAAAATCGATTATGATTCTCGTGTACTTAGAAAATACAAAAAATTTATCCTCACCAGGGTTTATAGTATCGAACTGTACCATCTGATACAAACGATATATATCGGTTCAATAGGTTATCGGTACATGAATCATTCGCTACCAGACGGTACATACCGGTTTCGACTATAGCAGTACACTGTAACACTACTATAATATTTGATACACCTGTATCATACCGTACCGAGCCCAGATCGAAACACCGGTACAGTACGATATTGCGAATCTTGATCTTCGCAATCTTTTAATGTCAAATCAGATTCATAGAGTGCAAAGCTTTTGCATGATGATTTAGAGTCCAAAACCTTGAGGTATCTATCAGTCCTGCCCATCCCACTCTCTCATTCCTCTTCATCCCACTCTTCCTTGAACTCTTCTATTATGGGATGGCTTGTTTGATTCATTTTCCTCTCCTGTAAGTACTGGGTTTCTCATTATGGATCAAACGGGATAGTAAAATACCTTCTCCAGGTTGAATGCTATATTGAATTAGAGGGCCTTACTTGAGGTTGCTCGACAAAATCAACTCACTTGATGTTGTCTATATCCACATGTTATTCCTGACATCTCAAAGTCTTTTCAAGTACATAGGATGTCACAACGCTTCGGAATGGGCGAAGCGTTGTTTGTGATCATGGTTTGGAATTGATAAGGAAATGAATGTCCATAACCCATTCATCATTCAAAGATGGATGATGATGATGAAGTAAACTACTAAAATATATATATTTATTTTTTTATATCTTTCTTTATTTGATTTTTTTTCTTTATTCTTAAATGTTTATAGGCCATTGGTTGGTTTGTTTGACATATCATGCGTATTTTTTTTAAATTTTAATATTAATTATGAAGAAAAAATATAAAAAATTAGAGAAGAAGAGAGAAAAATAAAAGAAGAAAATACTTTAAAATGGAATACGATGAATTTGTATATTTATTTAATAATTTATAAGAATATTTATAATAATAATAATTTATTATATTTGGCAGGTCAATGACAAGATCATCCTCCATAGATGAATGAGAGTTTCATTTTTGGTATAATATGTGAGTAGTATAAAATAAGAGATTTTTCCAAACCATATGATTCAAATAGAATCGTTGAAGGTCGAATTTAACTAAATTAGTTTTCGGTTTGGCTCGATTAAAATAAGATATATTTGAACCAAAATTAATTTGAACCTTCAAAACTAGTTAATACGATCCAATTTATAATTATAATTATATATATACATATCAAATAAATTGATTCTATTTAATTAAATCAAATCAAAATCTTGGTCTAATTAGGCTAGCATGATAAAATTTTTAAAATTAGATCCACATCATTTATGAAATTATGACATTAGAATCGGGCCAAATTAAACTTTTGAACCGATTTAATTAATTTATTTGAACAAGATTAAAACAGTGAACTCAGTTCCAATAATATTTTTTTTAAAATTAAGATCAATTCAATTCAAATCGATTAATCGAATTTAAGAATAAAAGTCTTCAAAATTGAATCAAATTAATTTGAAATGAATTAATTTTTTTATTCGAATTGAATACCCCTAATTATAGGATTGTTTTCTATTATATAGATATTTATAGTATAAAAAAATTAATGAAGGAATTATACTATTTCCAAATTACATTCCATAATATTATATATATATATATATATAATATATACCATAAGACGGTTTCACCTATCTTCTGCATCACCTGCTCGTCCGTTAACACCACGCTGACTACTACTTGGAGCGGCGTCTTCGATTGCCCCATACCCGTCGCCTTGCGTCACAGGGTGACCGGGCGCAGCGTGGGGCCCCAGTGGCCGATCCAATCATACGACATACAGACGGTGAGCAGATACATTAAGAACTCTCTTCTCTCTCCCCTCCCGTCGCCCAGAAATCCCCAATCTCCGCCTTTAATTCTTCCCATAGATCCAGGTAAAACCCAGTCCTAATCCTAACTCGTCCGATGAACATTCTTTCTCCTCCCCTGCAAACGAAGCAAGGAATCTATCTATCTATCTATCTATCTATCTATCTATCTATATAGATACACATTTTTTAGCGCTACTTTTGATTAAGAGTAATTTTGTTGGGTTTTGATACTATCTTGATTTTACCAACAAATCTTAATGGCTTTCACTGCAAAGCCCTCTTTTTTTCCCCTCCTTATATTGTTCCCTAATGTTTCGTGCTTCCAGTTCTTGCCCCTAGTGCGGCGGCGACGGTAGTCTAGTGGTACGGGTGTTCGATTTTAGGTCAGTTGATCCTCTTCGATCGTGGATTGGGGTTTTGCTTGTATTGGGGGTTTTAAGGTTTTTGTCATTTTTGGTGTGTTTTGGTGATGTTTATTTTCTTTGCGGGAAGTGGATTGACTTTCTTGTTTTAGCGTTGATTAAGAGCAGCCGGGGCGCCATCCATGGCGGAATTGATCGGGCCTCGTGTTTACAGCTGCAGCAATTGCCGAAACCACGTCTGCCTTCACGATGATATCATATCCAAAGCATTTCAGGTGAAGCTCTTGTAGCCTATTTCTTCATATATTCCTTGATTTCTTCAGGTATTTCTGCATGCTTTTTTGTAGCCTATATGTTGTGTTTTGAGTTGACGTTGATGATTGTCAGAAGTTCTTTTTGTCTTATGCAATAGTTTATATCGATGGAAGTTGTCCTTCCAGTGAAAACTTGGTGTTCGTTTTAGAACATTCTTTGCTGATTTAGGAGATTCATGATAGTATGTTGTTAAAGTTAACATCTTGCTATGATCAAAGGAGGCGACTACTTGGTCAATTGATTTTGTGATCTTTATTCTACATTGCCTTGATCGGCACAGGGTAGAAACGGGCGTGCCTTTCTGTTTTCACATGCCATGAATGTTGTCGTGGGGCCAAAGGAAGATAGGCAGCTGATGACAGGACTGCATACGGTTGCCGACATCTACTGCCGTGATTGCCGTGAGGTGTTGGGATGGAAGTATGAAAGAGCTTATGAAGAGACACAGAAGTACAAAGAAGGGAAGTTCATATTTGAGAAGCCCAAGATTGTCAAGGAGAACTGGTAGTAAAATTTCTAATGGATGCTGTGTTGGTGAAGCTTGTGTTGTGAGCTTCCTGTCAGTGTAACATTGTTGTCTGCGTGTTCTGAATCATCTGATAGAACCATCTGTTCTTGTGCATAAGGCAAATGTAAGTGAGAACTCATCCCAATTGTTGCATTCTTGCTTCTCTGTTTCTGTAAAGATTGCCTATTGGCAATTGTTTGATCTCTGTGAATATCAGACAATGGTCTTGTGGATGTCGGTCCTACAACCATGAAATCGATTGCGTATTACTTGGGAACAACCGTAAGTGCCTTCTTTTGTTTATGCTTACATCTTTAAGGAATATTGTGTGATATATTTTGCTGTGATCTACCTAACACTGGGTTTTAACTGCTTAATCAGTCACCAATTCTACTACATCATTGTCATTCCATGCATTATTTATCAAAAAGCATGCCTTGCTCTGAACATTAATAATTTAATCTGAGATGAGTTTCTTAAACTATTAGATGTCAATGGATCGAAGAAGACAACATCCTTACCCATGACAAAATCAGGCATAAACTTACTGGTAAGAAGAAAAGGCATGAAATGGTCTGAAGATTGATTTGACAAAATCAAAATGCTTACAAAAAATTTTCATCAAGATCTTGTTTTGTTAAGTTGCATTATTTGGTTTTTAGTTCTTGACATTTGACGAAATTCTTTCAGCAGTTGTTGTTAAAGAACACCCCCTTCCAAAAGTTATCGGCCTTCCTCCTCGTTCGGTTCTACACTACAGCATAGGCTAAATGTTTCTGCAAAACAATGGCTATCTCATAGTCTATTTCATGCATTTACAGAACCAAAAAGTTTACTTATTTGATAATTATGGGGATGGGGGCCTTCCCATTTATTTCTTTTTATTTTTTCTGATTATACTCCTGCTAGAATACTTTACTAGGCCTGTCACTGCTTAACAAGTTGTTGTTTAAATATTGGGGATATCTCAGTTCTGATGGTTATTGATTGTTAGTTTCAATTTACTTTTTCAAGATTACCGCAGCTCTAGCATGGCTAGCAATTTGACACTCTTCTGGTGAAGGTTCTGATGACATTCTTACTTTTCACATTTTTTCCTCAAAAGATACTTCGAAAGAAAAGCAAGAGAGTCCAATTAGCAATGTTTAAGATTGTAAAGTTGTGCACCTGCAAGTTCATCTGCTTGCACTCATTTATGTTCCAGACAATATAGTATATCTCATGCTACATTTTGGATTTAGTGTCTGTCTCAGTTGGGCAAATTATAATGAACTGATGTCATTTTCGCATTCTCCAAATGAACCCCTTGGTGAGATGTAAAATTCCTTTAGTGGATTGGTTTATTGTGTACATTTACATGTTATGTTTGTGTGCTTATATTGTATATCTGAGTAGTTTTAACCAAGGTGATATATTGTCATTCTGATTCCTAAGGTTGATGCCTCCCTCTTTTACATGTTTATGTGTTCTACTTTTACTTCCACAAGCCCGAAAGATGCTTAAGAGTTGAGTTGAGATTTTTGGTGGTCATGAATAAGAGGCATTAGTTGCATTGGCAGCTATGCTACTGTGCTAGAGGACATTTGTTTCAGGAAAAATAAGCTATATCAAATTTCTCTCTATAAATAAATCTCTTTTGTCTCCAGGATTAGCCAACTTGATCCCCTTGGATGGTTCTGAATTCACTTCGATCTGCATTCTCAAGAACTTCCTCAGTTATATATAACTCTAGAACACATTATTATGTGTGTGGCATGCTGTATTCCTCCAAGAGCTAATGACTGCTATCGGGAGTATGTATCTGATGAGAAAAATATTGCTTCCATCTCACATTGGCTCGTGTCCTTCATATTTTGTGGTGCTTGCTTCTTCTAGTTTCTGTGGTGATGATGACAGTTCTGTATCTAATCCAGAAAGGGTTTCAGACAAGTTATGTTTTCCTAACTTGGATTTCTTACGATAATATGGTGTTAAATGCTGTGGAATTTCTGGATTTAAAGCCTTTCTACTTCTCCTCATTATTGTTGCTACTGTTTGTGCTTATAGAATGGTCTAAAATTTTATATAGTTGGCAACATAGGTGTACACTTTAGGAACACAATCTATTATCATTTAATATATACAACATGTATGAAACCAACAGAAAATGGTGGTGTCGTCGTGTAGTGTTTTTTACCCTCATTTTGCATGAAATATTCTCTCTTTATATGAACATATATGAAATCTATTAATAAATGGTGTCGTGGTGTAGTAACACACTGAAGGTCTCTGGTTCGAGTCTGGGCGATGCCATTGTTAGGTTTTAGTTTCGAGTAATTTTTTTTCCTCATTTTTTCTAGAAATATCCGGTTATACATTATGAAATATGTTCAAGGGATTTATAAATATTATGAATATGTTCATCTAATAGCTCTACCTCAAGAGATCGGGTAGCTTGACCCATATGAAAAAGTTAGAAAGTCTAACTCTTGCCACCCAAGACGTAGAGGTTGGAAAACTCGATCTGGTCAGCTAATATGCATCTCACTTCGATACAAGGAGTAGATCGATAATAGATGATAATAGATCGCCACTAGCAGCACTAAATGAGGTGATCAACATTCTGGATAATACGAGGTGTGCGATAGACTACATATGTCACTAGGTCGAAAATTGATCAAAGAAGTGCAAGTTCAATATGATAGATGAATCATATGGTGTCGTGGTGTAGAAAGTCTAACTCTTGCCACCCAAGACGTAGAGGTTGGAAAACTCGATCTGGTCAGCTAATATGCATCCCTCCTCGCTAAAAGGCATAGGTTGGTAATAGATCGCCACTAGCAGCACTAAATGAGGTGATCTCATTATGGATAATACGAGGTGTGCGATGTACTACATATGTCACTAGGTCTAAAATAGATCAAAGAAGTGCAAGTTTATTATATCTGATAAAAAATATGGTGTTGTGGTGTAGTTGGTTATCACATCAATCTAACACATTGAAGGTTTTCGGTTCGAGTCCGTGCGATGTCATTGTGCGATGGACTACATATGTCACTAGGTCAAAAATAGATTAAAGAAGTGCAAGTTCAATATTATAAATAAATTTTATGGTGTCGTGGTGTAGTTGATTATCACGTCAGTCTAACACACTGAAGGTCTCCGGTTCGAGTCCGGGTGACGCCATTGTTATGTTTTAATTTTGATAATAGCTCTACGTTAAGAGATCGGGTAGCTTGACCCATATGAAAAGGTTAGAAAGTCTAACTCTTGCCACCCAAGACGTAGAGGTTGGAAAACTCGATCTGGTCAGCTAATATGCATCCCTCCTCGATACAAGTAGATCGATAATAGATCGCCACTAGCAGCACTGAATGAGGTGATCCAAGACGAACATTCTGGATAATATCACTTGGTCAAAAATGGATCGAAGAAGTAGAAGTTCAATATATTAAATTAACTATATGTTGTTTTGGTGTAATTGGTTATCATGTTAGTTTAACACACTGAAGGTCTTCGGTTCGAGTCCGAGCGACACCATTATTAGGTTTTAGTTTCGAGTAATTTTTTTTTCCTCATTTTTTCTAGAAATATCCGGTTATACATTATGAAATATGTTCAACGGATTTTTAAATATTATGAATATGTTCATCTAATAGCTCTACCTCAAGAGATCGGGTAGCTTGACCCATATGAAAAAGTTAGAAAGTCTAACTCTTGCCACCCATAGAGGTTGGAAAACTCGATCTAGTCAACTAATATTCATCCATCCTCGATACAAGGAGTAGTCGATAATAAATCGCCACTAGCAGCACTAAATGAGGTGATCCAAGACGAATATTATGGATAATACGAGGTGTGCGATTGACTACATATGTCACTAGGTCGAAAATGGATCAAAGAAGTGCAAGTTCAATATAATATACAAATTATATGGTGTTGTGGTGTAGTTAGTTATCACGTCAGTCTAACACACTGAAGGTCTCCGGTTCGAGTCCGGGCGACGCCATTGTTAGGTTTTAGTTTCGAGTAATTTTTTTTCCTCATTTTTTCTAGAAATATTCGGTTATACATTATGAACTATGTTCAAGGGATTTATAAATATTATGAATATGTTCATCTAATAGCTCTACCTCAAGAGATCGGGTAGCTTGACCCATATGAAAAGGTTAGAAAGTCTAACTCTTGCCACCCAAGACGTAGAGGTTGGAAAACTCGATCTGGTCAGCTAATATGCGTCCCTCCTCGATACAAGGAGTAGGTCGATAATAGATCGCCACTAGCAGCACTAAATGAGGTGATCCAAGACGAACATTCTGGATAATACGAGGTGTGCGATGGACTACATATGTCACTAGGTCGAAAATGGATCAAAGAAGCACAAGTTCAATATACCGGATGAACCATATGCCACATTTCGGACCCCTTTGGCAAGAGTCCCGAAGAATGGGGTGGGGGGGGGGGGGGGAGAGTACGTCAGTAGCTAATTATTATTCAACACATAACCATTATGTGTTGTCTAGGGTTGAAGGAGAAGACGAATATCACCCTTTAGGAGGTGATCCAAGACGAACATTCCAAATAATACGAGGTGTCCGATAGACTAGCTATGCCACTAGGTTGAAAATGGATCAAAGAGACATGAGCTCAATATACCAGAGGAACCATGTGCTACATTTCGGACCCCTTTAGAGTCCCAAAGAATATTTTTGGGTGAGGAGGGAGTACGTCATTAACTAATCATTATTCGACACATAACTATTATATGGTGTTTAGGGTTGAAGGAGAAGACGAAGGTCATCATTTACCCATTTGCCAATGTGAGCAAGGGCTCAAGGCAAACAGTTATAAATTGTCCCTCCCTCTTTTGTCACCTACATGAATAATAAACCAATGAAAGGTTATTCGAGATAATTATAAACTGTCTCCTAATAAAATATTTCATGAAACATTCTATCTTTTATAACAAGATATAAACGCTCATATCTAACACAATAAAAATGGGAGAGAGACTTATTTTTTTTTTAACGTTAACTTGAGCGTTGAAGTAAAATTAAATACGGCCACTAAATCTCATATTTTCGTCTTTATCAGTGGCTTCGTTTAAGCTAAAAGAAAGGTAAGGTACAGGTTAAGAAGGACCTTGCGTAATCTAATTTCCGCGCAATTAAGTGCAAGCCTATTTATTTCCAGCAATCATTGGTTGGAAATCTCTGACCTCCAATCATTTGTCAGGAGCGGTGGGCCCCAAGTCCAAATCAATTTAATTGTGCTTGAATCGAACCCGAATTGATTGATTGGGTTCGACGAAGCCAGATTACCCTGACACTTCTCCTTTCTCCCTTTAACCTAATCCCCGTCTTCCTCGGCTTCCTTGCGCGCATTCAATCCGGCGGCCGGCGTTCGTGGGTAAGGCGGGCGGGCCTCCGGTGTGCATCCCCTCTCTCAGACGGAGGTACCTTCTTTCATCTCCCCGTCGCTCCTTCTGCGTTTCTCCTTCCCTCTCCCCCTCTGGCGGTGTGACCCCGATGTCCGGCTGTATAGCCCTTCTCCCCAGCGAGCCGCCGTATCTCCCCCTCTTCTTCTTTCCCTCTCTGCTTCTCCCCTGCTCTCAGCCAGCCTCCCCCTCCCACCGACGCACTCTTCTCTTCCTGCTTCTTTCTCTCGCCGACAGCCCCCATCTGCCATCCAGCCTGCAGCCCCCTCTCTGATTCTGTCAGCCCCCTTCAACTGCCTTCCTCCACGTTCAGTCGATCTCCTGTTCTCAGTCCCCTCCCCTTACCTAATTACACTAATGTTAATTCTTATTAATAATAGTTCATGCAATGTGTTGCTTATTGAATTTGTTACTGATTGGTTCTTGAATTGTCACTGCTAGAATTCTTGCCAAAATTCCTGGACTTGTGATGTTAATTTTATTTTTTTATGTTTTATTATTATATTTGGGCAATATAATACCTTGATTCCTTATAGATGCTTAAGGGAATGAATGTTTTAGTGGTGATATCTTCATCATTGTCTATATCCTTAATTATATTTTTTAAATTTTATACTGATGAGCGCCTCACTTCGCTCGAGTGAGGGCCTAAGCATCTCGGGCATTTTGGAGCCTTAGTGCATTTTAGCTCGCTTAAGCGAGCACCTATGCCGCCTTTGACAACACTGGCTAAGACTCTAGAATAATTGGAGGCACTCTGAATGCTCCCTTTATAGCAAGTTTTGATGCTGCTGCCTATGGTTCTCTTGAATACCTGTAGCTGACTCTTACTCATCTTGATACATTGTTGGAAACCTCAAGAGCAGTGACATGCCCACTCTTGGACTGGATGGCCCTGGTTCTCTTGCCTTGCTCCTCGGTCCTAGTGGAATCCCGAAAGGGGTCAAATCCCCCGATCAAATCTGTCTTCTTTCTCTCCTAAGAGTTTCTTCTTCTGATCTGCATTTACGGTTGCTCCAATTTAGATGAACCCTTGTTTACCAAGGCTGAGTGATGATCAGTCATGGGTTCATCGGTGGGACACTATTCACACATAACACCCCAAACGACCTATCCCCCCCCCCCCAAAGATCAGTGTTCTTAAGGCATGCATAAGTGGTCATGAAAATATGTTCAGTACTTCCATTTTTCACAAAGAGCGTGGGGATAGCGGGACAAAATTAGAAAAAGTAAATAAGGTAATGTGGTTACAGTTCATGTCTTGTTTTGGTTGAAAAAAATGAGAGCTACTGTAAAGATAATATGTACTAACTACAGGTCAAAAAAAAAAAAACAATTTAGGTAAGATTGTTATTTTCAAATGAATAATTGATAGATTACTCCTGAAGTTTGTCAATTGTTGATTAATTCTTGATGTTGATTCAGTGGATAATCTCTATTAGAATATTCATCTGTGTATGACTAGAATAATTCCAACACATATCTCTAGCTTGGAGGAAGTTGCTCATGTCCTTAAGGTACCAACAGAGGTTTCTATCAACCATGTTCTATGATTTATTTTTGCTACAATAACTTCTAAGAAGGAAAATCTTAATTTTACGATACCTTGTTTTGGCAAAAGAAAGCTCTCTATAACAGGCCAGTGATCAGACTCGTCATAAACAATACATGGTTCCAAAAGTTCCTGTGTTAGACGAAAAAGGGTGGGGGTTGAATAGGCTTCGACTGTTGGTGCTTTATGTGGCAATATGTCTTCTTGCACAAGATATTCTACTTCAGTGTCTGTCTGTCAAAAAATGTCTCATAGTTCATTATGATGATTGATTATATGTTAATCATATCTTGCAGGACTTTGTGTGCTACATATATTTAGTTATGTGCATATCTCTAGCCACATAATACTGTACCACTAAATGATAATTAAATTTTGGATAGGTGCATGATACACGAGAGTACACTTCTGATGCTTTTACACAAAAGTTGGAGCATGCACACAAGATACATGTTAAATATGGAAAAGCTGGGAGCTGGCCAATTGAGAATAGGGAATACTGGTGTTAACTTCCAAGGGTATGACTTTGCCGACATTTCTAAACATGGTAGATGTTCTTTGTGTATAAGTGGTTCTAGTTGTTTTCATGCTCAATGTGTCTTATCAATTGTGCATTCAGTGTAATCTGTTTTCTTCGAATATGTCTGGTATTTGACTAGTTTATTTAATTGAGGGTATTGTTCATCCTGATAGAAAAGACACCATGTCTTACTAATTGGTCATGTTCGATTCAAAATTTTGCAAATGGTAGACAAAGATAACCTTGAAACTCTAAATAAGTACTGGTTCCATTGATGATTACTCAAAGAAATAGAAAAGAGTCCTATTATGTGTCTGTATGTCCAAGGTCTGCAAAGCCTTGTGCTGACCAGCATTGACCTAAAACATGTCACTGGCACAAACCAGAAGGTGTGCCAAAAGGACGGAGAAGAAAAAATGACTTATTTTTATATTTGAACCACTGGTTTAAATCATTTTATACTAATCATGGATCTAAACGATGGGATTGGATGTCCTGTTCGAGATCAAAAGTGATATGGTTAGTATACCTAAACTTTGTTAGAGGGAAAAGAAAGATAGTGGCTGCCGGCATTTTGACATGGGTTTCATTTACATAATAACAGTATAGTTCGATTTGAGTAGGCGTTTGTTAAACCATAGTTATTAAAATCTGAATGTTTTTGGCCTCATTACAGACCTATAGCATCTCTGCAGTCCATAAAGAAAGCATGAATCTAAACAGATTATATTTGTGCTAATGGAACAAGCCTGCTCTGCTAAGACTCATGGCTTTGGTGACCGGACAACGAGTGATGTCACTGTTTGCTTGAGGAACAGAGATGGTAGGCCAGAGTGGTTCCACTGCCACTCAACCATTTTGAGGAGAGAGAGCAAATATTTTGCAGATCGGCTCCCTGAGAACCGTCCTGCTTCTCCGAGTCGTGATACGGGTAATTGCATTGAAGTTCACTGCACAGGAAATGAGTATGACAATTATGTTAAGCTCTTAAAGCTACTTTATCTCTCAGAAGAGTCAGTTCTAGACTCGTGGGATTCTGTTAAATCTGCCATTGGTGTTCTTCGAGCTTCAGTTTCTCTTCAATGTAGATCAATCATCCAGAGCTGCATCCTGTACTTGGAGGCTGTACCTTGGGAGGAAGACGAAGAGGAAGAGATCATAAAAGTGGCCTCTAGCCTAGGCCCTGAAGCTCAACCACTTTTAGCTCGGATAAAACCTGTCAGTACAAATGAGACTAAGAATGTATTCCTGTCAGCTGTTCGTTTTGCTATGTCCGTCACCAGTTCTGTTCCTCCATTCACGGATGAACTGAAGACTTCTGCCCAGGAACAAGTCGAGTACATGCTTCTGGAGGATGAAGATGCTCCTCTGGTTGCAGTGGATGAGGATGTGAAATCCGAGGTCAGTACAGGCCTAGCCAGGATGTTTACGACATTGGAGACAGCACTGAATATGCTTGCCTCAGATGTTGACCAGTCGCTCGAGGCAGGTGAACACCAACTCTTGCAGAGCCTATCAGATCTTGAGTGGATGTGTAACATAATTCCGAAGATGGAAATGATGAAGGAATTTGTTTCCGGTTGGGCTCATGTCTCTGATCACATCCTGGCAGTCATTCAAGATGAGAAGTACAGCTCCAGCTTGTGGTCCGTCAAAGCAAAGTCGATAGAAGTAACTGGAAAAGCTTTGGATGCTATCGGCTATGGCAGTGTCGTTCTTCCAGCACCATTCAGAGTCCACTTCTTGAGAGCATGGCTCCCTTACATCAGGAAGATGAAGCCTTTACTGGATTTGAAGAGCATGGCGGACGAATCGTTTCCCTATAAGATGGATGGCGATTTGTGCCAGAACGTAGAAGGTGCAATCACGTCTCTCGTGCTTGCTTTGCCGTCGAATGATCAAGCGGAGATATTCACAGATTGGATGAAAAAAACTGAGCAGTTGAGTTATCCTGATTTGAGCGAGGCATTCGAAGTGTGGTGTTACAGGACCAAAGCTGCAAAGAGGAGGTTGATGGCCAGCCTAAATGAAGCCGGCAATCCTACAGTCAGCCTCCGATAATTTTTAACCTTGTTTTGTACCCCCCCCTTGATCTCATTTTTGTATGTCGTAACAGAGACGATTCCTTTTCATTCCTATGGCTCAAGGTTTCTACTGTTGTTAGTAATGGTTCAAGGGAGATGAACCTGTTTGACCCATTTATACATGCTAGGGCATGATATGGTCAACCGTGTTGACTTTGCAAAAGGATGTGCTTTTGAGCAACGACAGTAAAATCGAGCTCAGGGTGGAAGAATCTCGATATACACACGATTTCATCAAACAAGTCCTTTGGGTTTTTACTGGAAGATGTCTCATAATTTTAGTTTCCTATGATATCGTAATTCTGTAAATACCTCTTGTCATTTTCACTTGCGTCCATTAATTTTCGTCCCGGTGGTATCTTCGTGGAGCATCCACTCACACTCTTACCTCGCCCTCATCCCACCCCCATTTCTCTTCTCAAGGATGAGATAGATGGAGGGCAAGGTGAGGGTGTTCAAGCGATTGTCCACAACAACACTATAGGGATAGAGGTGGCGACATGGACATGGAGATTGCTGGTTGATGGTCTAATGAATGGAGAAGGATAAACAACAACATGGGATATTTATAGGATTAAAAGAAATAAAAGGACATATATATATATATATATATCCTTTTGTCAGATAACTAATGGAATAAGAACAAGACAGGCCCATAAACTTGTTACATGGGCCTGCGCTTGTTAGTGAATATCGCATTTAGTTACCCGCCACAGTGACCGGGAAATCTTCGCGCCAAATCCGACCCCTGCTGCCGCGAGTGCGCGCGAAAACGTTCGTCCCCGCCGTTTTTATAGCCCCAGCTACAACAACCGCGACGGTTCCTTTTTTCTCACCTATCTATCTCCCCTCTTCCCTTCCCTTCTGCCATCCTCTCTCTCTCTCTCTCTCTCTCTCATGGCCCCTAAGACCCCTTTCAGGAGGCGGACCAACGCGCCCTCCAGTTCCAGCTCCTCCTCTGTCGTCCTCGACGCCATCCGGTGCGAGGAGTGCGGCTCCGGGGAGTCCGCCGACAAGCTCCTCCTCTGTGACAGGTGCGACCGAGGGTTCCACCTCTTCTGCCACCGCCCCATCCTCGCATGTGTCCCCAAGGGCCTCTGGTTCTGCCCCCCTTGCTCCGCCGAAAAGAGGCCCAAGAGTATGTCGACCCTCGATCCGATCCTTCGCCTCCTCCCTCTCCTTTCTTCATGGATCTGCGGGTTTGGTTGCAGGGTTTCCGCTAATCCAGACAAGGATCATAGATTTCTTCCGGATACAGCGGTCGTCGGGGCTAAAGAAGCTTGAATGCCGGAAAAGGAAGAAGAGGAGCGGAGGGCTGGTGGTGGCGAAGAAGAAAAGGAAGCTCCTACCTTTCAACCCGATCGAAGACCCCGATAGAAGGCTGGAGCAGATGGCGTCGCTGGCCACGGCATTGACAGCCACCGGCGCCGTGTTCAGCAACGAGCTCACCTACCGCCCGGGCATGGCGCCGAGGTCGGCCAATCGCGCGGCCAATGAGAACGGAGGGATGCAGGTGAGGAATTCATCCGATTTCTCTTCGATTCCACTCCTTTGAGTGCTCTGATCTCCAACCATATCTGCAGGTGCTGTCCAAGGAGGACGTAGAGACGCTGAACCTGTGCAAGCGGATGATGGAAAGGGGCGAATGGCCACCGCTGATGGTCGTCTACGACCCACTCGAAGGGTCAGCATCTCCCACCCTCTTACTCCAATTCGATCCCAAACTGGAACTCACCATCGCATCCGAACAGGTTCACAGTGGAGGCGGACAGGTTCATCCGAGACCTAACCATCGTGACCGAGTATGTGGGCGACGTCGATTACCTCAAGAACAGGGAGCACGACGACGGCGACAGTATGATGACTCTGCTCTCGGCGGCGAACGCTGCGAGGAGCCTAGTCATATGCCCCGATCAGAGGAGCAACATCGCCCGGTTCGTCAACGGCATCAACAACCACACAAGGTGAGGAGGCCTTTCTTTCCCCTCTCCAACATATCTCAAATCCCTAATCCGAGAAGAGGCTGAGGAATTAGGTGGTTCCAAGCAGGGAAGGGAAGAAGAAGCAGAACCTCAAGTGCGTCAGGTTCAGCGTCGACGGGGAGTGCCGAGTTCTGCTTGTCGCGAACAGAGACATATCGAGGGGGGAGCGACTGTACTACGACTACAATGGCAGCGAACAAGAATACCCAACCGAGCATTTTGTTTAGGAGTTGACTTTATTTGGAATCCTCATGAAATGGTCAAACCATCAGCCAACGTTTTGTTTTACATCATGGTCAAAGCATTTCGAGTATTAGCAAACAGTAAGAAGGAGAAAAGATTTGCAATGTTGAGGACATTTTGTTTCAAATGGAGTTCTAATTGTAATGATGGAGACATTTTGTTTCAAATGGAGTTGTTCTAATCTATGTTATGGATATGATTTAGGCTGATCAAACCAGAGTTGTAAGCTGGATTCCATTGGTTTATTGTGCAAATGTACATGCAAAGACAAATCATTACTAAGTTTTAATATTAACTACTGTCACAACCCATGTGGAATCATAATGTTCTGAAAAGGAATTAATGTAGATTGAAATAACTTACAGTAACTAATAAAAATTAACTGTAGTGACATGTAAAAAAAATCTCAACTTTGAAATTTAGGGGTATGCAAATTGAGCAAAAAAGAAATGATTGATGCAACAGTGAAAGTGATGCAATACCAAGTCATATCATGTTTGACATAATCTTCAGAAATGTTATTGAACATTGTACACATCCAATATACTAATTAAATTAATTCATGATAGTACCTGCACAAAGGAAACACATTACGAGCAAATTGGCCTGAGAACAACTCAATCCACCACCAAAATGGCAAGACAAAATTGTGGGCTCATGAAACTGGATTTTATATTACAAGTGCAATTACAAAAGAAAATGAAACTTATCTCATAATTGCCAATGGTAGATAGCAACTCGCACCTTCCGATAGTGTTTCCGTGTATGCCAATTGTCGTGCCAGAATTTTGATCTTAATTATCCTGAGTAGTTGAGCGAAAAGTTGTACAGGAATAAAAACTATAGCTTTGTGGAAATTGCAAACGACCATAATTACTCTCCACTGAATGCCGAAAACTTGCCTAGTTTGGCAGCAGTCTCAAAACTGGGTACAGTCTGAAGGTTGCCACTGTCAGACATGTAGAAGTAATTGTAGTTGATTCTAGTGACCAAGTCTGCCAGATGAGGGAAGTGCCCAACATTAAGCTTGAATGAGAGGATCTGCATACAATCATAATTCATGCATTTCATGTCTCCAGGACATTTGTAAGCATCAACCAGTGCTCAAAAAAATTTCAAACATGAAATCAGTAGAATGTCAAAAATTACCCGAAGAAGAAAGGCCACGCAATCATCAAACTGTTTCTCTATCCGATCTACTTCCATTTCACACCTTGCTTTGATAGCAGCAGCTGCTCCACCACTGCTTAGTGTTTGCTGTATTGCATAGAAGTCAAGTGCCAATCCAAGAATGGTCTTAATTCGACTTGCTATCAGCGCCCACTGCACTTGCATTGCAATAAAAGAACATTGTGATCGTAAGCCTTTACAAAAGAGAAAGAAACCACTGGTCGATCAGAGTGAAGATAAGTAAGAAGATTGTACAAGCTTATCAGAAGCAACAAAGCATTGGCGCTGAATGGACACCAGGTAAGTGTCATGGACTTCTATAACTTCATCAAGAGAGCCAGCAGATGCCATACCATTGCAAAGTTCAGACCATGCGCTGTGCAATACCTGCATCGGTCGGGTTCAATTTAACATCTGGGTTTCACTTCCACTATGACGTCAAGAAGATGAACAAGCTCTTATTTACCCGATCCATCACATACTGATGAAATGCATCGACAAAATGGAGGAGTTTCTGCTCCACTAACAAATGGTGCTTATAATTGTGTGTTGAACTACCTCTGCCCTGCCAAATGTTTAAAATCTCAAAAAATATCAGAAAATAAATGTATCATTAACATTCTTTCTTGAGTAATAATAGTTCATGGTTCTGAAGTGATGGTTACCAGTGGACTATGGCAGGAAAAGTATAATAGAGAAGTGTTATTACCAATTTCAAGAAAAAATTATAATAGACAAACTTGAGATTCTCACAACGATGCTATTATGAGTACATGGAGATCTGAAACTTGCAATAGAACATAAGCTGCCACATATTAGATGATACAGTAAGAAATGCAAGCTATGGCTTACAAAAACGTGCCAATGAGAAAAAAAGAGGTAATTATGTACAAGAACACAAGCTGCAGGGATTTGTGGAAACATAAATGAATGGAATATTTAGTAACTCTAGAGAACGATTTCTTACCTAAGGATTTAGAAAACAGACAGTCACATTCTTTCAGGAGGCTGTATACTTAGTGGAAAAAGAAACAGTACTGAGGATAGATTTCAGGTAACTAATTGCAAACCAACTACAGAATAGGAAAAACAAAATAATAGGTTATAAGGCAACATTTTGTGATGTTCATTCAATCGGTTTTCAACCAAGTGGAGAGAACTATCTGTTTTGTTTGCACATATTAACTCTCCTTTTTTAAATAATCTTGAGAAAAAAATTAATGATTTAGATGTTTAGTCAGAAAAAGGAATAAAATCAAGTTGCACCTTCCACATCCACCTTCGAGCTTTATCAAGAACAAATTTTGCACGTTTGACCTTTAATAAGAAGCCCATGACCTGTATCAAGCACAGTACAGATCAAATCATTGGAATGTCCATGCGATAATCATTCTAAAACAAGAAAACTAGTACCTGGTTATATTTCTTAAGTGCCTCCGCATTAGCTATGAGGTCTAGCGGCCAAGAAACCTATCATACCAAAGATTGATGACTCAAAAAACAAAAATAAAATGATTTTGTTTAAAAAACTTTCTACACTTACCTTGTATGTGAATTTCAAAATATCAAGCACATTAATGCCGAAACAATGATTCCGTGCATTCTGTGGAGTCGACCCGTTTCCAGTTTCAGTTTCCTCATTATCAGCACCATGCTTTGTAACTGAAACAACCAAGGCATCTGGGGCACTGAGAAGTGCACCATCTGCAGAATTTCTGATAGACTCCTAAGCATTTCAAGATATGATGACTGTATCAAACAACATATTTGGATGGAAAGCAAAGCCAAGTGTAAGCATAGTAAAACTCTAAACAAAGCCATACCTGCAACATGGTGTTCAACTCAAATTCATCGTCCCAAATGTCTCCCCTATCTAACTTGTTAAAACTTACTATAAGGAACTGCTGCAGCAGGTCACCTGAAAGAATCACAGGGCATGTCTATAATGTACATGTATTAGTAAGCCAGGCAAACCCCTAAACCACTTACCTGAGCCTAATAAATAAATAGCCCGTAACACCCCAAGCTCGTCCAGTAATTTCCAATCATTCATAAGCCTCAACAACATATGCTTACCCACATGATCCACCTAGAATGTAACAAGACATCTTAGCAGCATATGAGTAAAAAATCAAAAGAGTAGCAAGCTACTAACCTGTTCCCTGATGTAAACAGCAAGGCATTCCTGGATGATCACTGCAGGTTGTAATGTGTCCTTCACTTTGTTACTCTGAATCCATTTGAGGATCCTTGATGCAAGGGTACTGTTCTTCTGAAAAGGCAGCAGCTCTGAAACGGCACTGCTTTCCTGCTTTTACAAATATTGTTTCAGTAGCAAGTTCGATTACATAAATCCGAAAAGGAATATATAGAACAACTTGAGGTACCTGCAAACAAGGAAGAAGAGTAGGAAAAGCATACAAAGTTTCCAAAGTTCTTTCATCATCTTGCCTGCGTACGTGTTCCCGTTCATCAAATTGAAAACCAAAAGCATAATCAGTTCTACCAAGTCTAGGCAGGGCTCCTTTGCTCAAAGGATCCCCAACCATCCTTGCATCTAGATATCTATCACTGAAGATGTTCTCTCTTAATTTTTCATCATTAATTGGAGGAAGATGATAATTTTTTGATATATTAAGCTCACTCCAAGAGGACATATTCTTTCTAAGAAACTCTCTGCTTACAGTTATTACGGGATTTCCAGGGCACAAAGAGTTAAGAATAGTCTTTCCTAACAAGCTAACTGCCTCGTTATCTTGCCAGTTCTCTCTGTGAAGTTCTGCAGCCTTTTCTGTTCCTTCTGAGTCAAAAGAAGAGACTGAAAAGCTTGTTTTGCAGTCAGCATAATCCTCTCGATTAATGTCTCTGTGTCCCCTCCTATATACAACATCAGCTAAGAACTTTTGCCATGTTTTTCCACTGGTGGTTGCAGTATGTTCACCATCTTGAATTCCCAGTCCCATGTTACATTTCAACAAAAAAGGTTCACATATCTGATAAATTTTGGGGGATGACATCCTTAAATACTTGTAAGTCTGATCATTATCACCTAGCAAACCCACCATTGATACCAAGAATATTTCGGGCAATGTCAAAAATCCCATAACTCGTGTATGATTAGTCTCATGAAAATGGAAGATAGACTGTTCATCAGTATAATCACAATTCACATTTTCATCTTCAACCATGTCAGACCTAGTAATTATAGGATGGCCTTGACGATCAGAAGTCTGAGGGCCCATTTCAAGTCCCTTTGATGTTTTGCAACATCCAGATACTTTGCTGTCATATGATAGGAGAATGTTCTCATCTTGAACGTGTCTGACCAATTGCAAAGATTTCCCAGCAGATACAATAGCCTTAGCCATGTCCTTGAGGAATATAGGACATGCTACATCATCTATATCAGACTGTTCTCTCCCTCCTGCAGTGGTAGACACTGAAATGGGCTCCTGATCACTCATTTTTCTTCTGGCTTTGCCATTGGTCATGTTCTCAATCCCCAGGCCATGATTCAATTTTAATTTTCTCCATCTCCCTTCTCTTAGAAGATAGCTCATCTCCCAAAATGCTGGTTGATCAATGGCAACTCCATCATTGGCATAAAAAAACATCTGCCATGAAGCTCAAATAACAGAAAAAAAGAAGAAACTAGTGAAGATACACTTGAAAAAAAGAAATTTCATTTATCCACAATGCTCTTTTCAATCCAAAAATATGCTGTCAACAAAAAGTAACCAGGATGCATATCAAACCAGGATGCATATCATGTGAACGGAGCAACTTAGCTTCCTGGAACAAGATAATATGTACAATTCAAACAATCAATTGATGAAGCATGAACAATTTCTAGCTCTCTCAATCAATTCTCTTTCCTCTTCAACAACATATAGCTTGTAAAAAAATTTCTCATCCTCCCTTAAGCACAGTGAAGCACCAATCTTTTGAGAAGTAAATGTATCATAAGCAAAAGAGCATTGAATGTTGAAACTAACTAAATAAGAAAATATTATTTAAAGATAGATGATTTTGTTAGAGTAAATTAAGGCCTCATACTGATATGGCAAACTAAATAATGAAAACAGTGGCATATAGATGATTCATGCCTATGTCGACCATGGATAATCCCTTCTTCTTAACATCACCTTAGTTAGTAGTCTGAAATTTGAATATCATAGAATGCTCTGAAGAAAATTAATAAATAGATAAAAAAATCAAAAGCAACTACCTCCTCAAAAGGGTCATCAAGAATTCCGTCATAGAGCCATGAGTCAAGCCCCTCAAGATATGGCAACAAGCTTTCGGTAAATAAGAAAAGCAGCATATGGTATGCTTCCTCCTGTTATTTTAGCACGACTCCTCTAAATTAAATTGCATAAACTTAGTGGGGGATGCTAGAAAGAAAATTGGATAATGATTATTCTGCAACCTTGCCACCTTGTACAAGACAGAGTTCATTCAACTTTTTGAAAAGATGGTTGAGAATCTGAACTGCCAGTTCACTAGCTGGTATGGATGTTTGAAGATATGTCACTGGAATTGCTCCATAGACAACTTGAAGAAGAACTTCTGCTCCTGCACATAGACTGCAAATTGGTGCCTTAAGTGACATGAGTATATGCATAGTGCTAAAAGGCAAAATTATTGGTCACTAAACATGTTATAGCAATGATGCTTGGTTGTCATGTCCTTCATTATTTTAAACCTCATTAGCACCATAAATCATATATCATATGAAATTTAAGATTGGTAATAGGAAAATCCATATTAATGGACTAGACAATTGCCAATTTTAGATCTGATAAATTATATGAAAAACAAGATAGAAATAACAGAATATTTTATTATTTTCAAGTATATGTTAAATAATCTAAAACATTTCACGGGTCAATTATTTCCACATATTAACCAAAAACCATCATAATAACTTGACAAGTGAAAGAGCCAATCATGACCAAATTCTGAGCAACATATCTGATGTTCTGAAGGACACTGAATGATAAGAAGCATTTCTAAACTCTAAAGACAGAAACAAGTGAATCCTCAGGTCAAGAAGCTTCCTGACTGAAAGCACGAGATGAAGCGCTTATGGAAGCAGAGAGAAGAGATATTGTCACAGAATTCAGGTCTCGAAAGAACAGAAAAAGTAAATATATAACAAAATACATATTGCAACTACAATGACGGATAATTATGCTGAATGTATAATGAGGTATGAAGTGTTTAAGAGATAAATATTTAACAATGTGAAATGTTAACTAGTTTATTTAATTTAATAGAACATTTTGAATCGAGAGAATATGCTTCCTAAATATAAAAGATAAAACTTTCCAAATTATGCAAACTATTTCATCCTACAAGTAAAAGGATGATGACCTAGTCCACGAGGTTCCTGACAATGCGGGATCAGGAAGGGTTGTTCTTACTCCTACAACTATAAAGGTTTGTTTCTTTAAAATTCCAGAAATTAATTCTTTGAACAAAACTTCACATAAAAGTTATTGTAATATGAAAAAATCAATTTTACTTTATTCTAGGAATATCCAACTACAAAAGAAATATCTTGTTAACAAGATAAGCAATTAATTTATGAAAAGAAAAAAAGATTTAAGGTTGCCTTTATTTATATTAAAAAACATGCTTTCTAGAAATTCAATCGAGTGATTTTACAGTCAAATAAAGTAGAATGGGCGCAATACATTAATGTTATTGCAAGAAATAATATACTGAACCTACTGATGCAAAAAAATTAGGTGAGACTGGAGAGGTCTAGGTAATCTTATCTTTTACACCAAAGGTCAAATCAGAGTTAATCCATTCACAAATGATCTTCAAAACGAAATTATTGTGATACTATTTGCGGATGGCATCATTTTAATTGATGACAGTAAATAGAGATAAATCTAAAAATATATACTGAGAGAAACTTTAAAATTCAAAATAAGCAAGTTCAAAAAAGGGTATGTAGAGTATATCTGTGTTAATATCAGGTTAAAAAAAGTATATCTGAAGTTATAAAATTTTGCCTTTTTCTGCAAGTGTCAAGTATAGTAACAAAATGATAACACAAATCAACATGAGAAGACATTAATATTTAAGCTAGATACTATCATGTTATGAAAAAAATCAGTATATAAAAACAGGTTAACCTTGACAAAGAATTAGTAATTCCCAGTAGAGTTGCTGTGGGTCCAGTATCTGAACTGACATAGTTGACTTCCTCCTTCAAAGCAACATCTCGCAGCCGCTTTTTCATTTACACATTATAGATTAGACTGAAGAAAGAAAATAATGGTACAGTTTGCAAATTGAAATATAAAAACAAATGCTAACCTTAAGCCATGAAGTGATAGAATTAGCAAAAGCTTTTAGGGTGGGGACTCTAACATGTGTGGACTGCACCTTCTGAACATATAATTCAACTTGCTTCAAGCATGTACCAGCAAACAAAAACCGGCTCAGAATACTGTACAGACTCGTATATGACAGGTGCAACACATAAATCCCATCTTTAACAAAAAATCTTTGCTGTTTCTCATCCCAAAAAAACAAAGAACTGCAGTGTCCTTGGAGCATTTGTAGGATTCCTTGCACCTGGTAAGTAGAGAATCCTGTCATTCATGATCAGGAAGAATATAAGATATCTTGGTGGAAGAATACCAAACAAGGCAAGACGAGTACCAGTTTCCCTTCATCTGTCTTAAAGGAGAACACCGGTTCTGCATGAGGAAAACCATTTGAAATGCTCAGGTGAAGGTTACTAATGAAACTTTCAACATTTTCAACCTGTGGTACACCTGAAAGAGAAAAGAAAGGAGATAGGACATTTGGACTGGTCAAAAATAAATCCAGTGGTCATCTTATATACATGCACATGTTGGATATAGGAAAAAAGTACATCAAGGATGCATGAACTTTATAATCAGGAAAAAGGGTATTCAAATTTTCATTCACAATTGAAACAAACGATCAAAAACAATGTTCGATCTACTAAACCGCCAAGGTTGGGACTTGAACAAGTCCCATTTGTCTGGATTCTGGTGCCATCCTAGATTATTATTTTCAAAGCACTCTGAGCCTTCACGAGTCAATATGTACAGTGCTAAACAAATAAATAATGTGTTGCTGCAGTTATCTGGTGTGTACAATGAAAGAAGGAAAAGAAGATTGACAGTATGTTCTCAATCTAGCAAGACAATACTAGGAACCAAAAAAATTAATGGCTAGTATGCTCACCTTGATGTTGTGCATAAGAAATTACCTACTGATACACATACATAATTAACTTTGAACTACATGCCTGAGGCTAGAACTTCCTGAAGTAATGGATGCTACCATGTCTTACATAGCACAAAGACCCTACTGAAGCTGTACAAATAAGTATTGCAGAAACATGGTCAGAGCCAGCATATCAGCAGCACATGGTACGAGAAATGGTGCCAAAGATCACTGAAGCAACAAAACTGGATAACAATTTTGCTTCTGATCTTGCAAAAGCCAAACTCAAGAAGATTTTGTTCTTCTTACAGAGAGAAAAAGAGGAAGTCCAATTAAATTAAAAAAAAGTTGAAAAGCACATCAAAAGTTCAAGCAAATAGCAGTAAATATCTAAACCAGAATAAAATGAAAGAAATTTAAATGCAACGTATCAATGTCATTACACAATAACTACTGGTAATTTTACCATACCATACAAGATGTGATTATCCATGCTCTGCATCTGTCATCAGCTACCACCATTTAACAAGTAGCAAGAACCTCAAAAATGCTTCTTATTCAAAGAGGAAGTCCTACAAAGGTCCTACAAAACAATAGAAAAATGAAAGAAAAGATAACATATACATAAAAAACCAGTCATGTTAACTGTGGCCATCCATAATTATATGTAGATGAGCAGAACAAAAAGATAGTAGATTAAAGATATGATGGACACATGTAATTATGTCACGTGCATGGCTGCATGTAAGCATACAATAATGAGAAAATCTCATGATGAAATAAGTGATAAAACATTTACAATAAGACTATACCATTTAAATATCATTGATTCATTATGCTCGTTCAGAACATCAACATACAATAGATGATTTTGTTGGACTAGCAATACCCATGTTTGTCAATTCATTCATCCAAAAAACCTAATCAAGTGACAGATAAAACTTAGCTAACAAAAGATTCTAGCTTCACTTGGAAAACCTAAGAACAAATCCAAACTTGGAGCAATGTGCGTAACCATTCATCATCTTAGTTGTTACCAAAGAACGGAGAGGGATGGAGGGAGGCAGTTCAGGATTGCAGGGCACCTGCGATGGCAATAGCGGCAGAGGTCATCTGGTGGCTCCGACCGGTGGACAGAGGGAAGTACGGCGAAGGAGGGGGAGAAGAAACATATCTTGGCCAAGGGAGCGAGGCATGCGGCTGAGTGCATGCGCAATGGCGAGCGGAGCCGGCGAGTTAACCCTAGATCCCACCGTAAATGCAAACTGGGTTCTTTACCTGCCAAGGGAAAAGCAGCTCAAATTCTCTACTGTTTCTTAAAGTTCCGTACATTTGAGAAGAGGAGGAAGTTGTGATGAGTCGTTGAGGTTAAAGAATCATGAAGGCCGAGATGCAGAGCATTCCAAGACCAGTAAATTCTGCGTCGGTGTCAATGTTCCATCTAGTTCGTGAGACAACGCGGCAGGGAAGTTGAGGATGACGAAAGGGAGAGGGCAGGCAACGGTGTCCGGTGAAGAGAAAGGAAAGAGAGGAGAGGGTGATGGTCACGTGACAGGGGAGGAGAGAAGAGAAGATCGTACCAGAGGGAGACGGCTGGGGGATGACGGTCGGATCTCGGCAGTGGGAGAGGCGAATGTACGTCAAAGATCGGCTTGCGAAATCCGGAAGGCGGCGGACGGACGACGAGCGGCTCGAGAATCTCGCCGGCAGCAGCGAGCTTCACTCCTTCGCTAGGGTTCGCCCGATTGGTGTTCGGGGTCGGGCGTCTGAGAAAAGATCGCGCCCTTTTTTTGTGCCCTGCGACATCTCACCGAGTCGACTCATACGACTCGGCAGTCGACCGAGCCAGGCATCATCCGGTTCAACGGCCGGTCCTCCTACGGCCCATAGGCCCATGAGTACAACAACACCCCCATAGGGCATCGTTTTGCCGCCATTGCAAGGGTGGGTCGGGCTTCGAGTTTCCAGCTACAGAAATGGCCGACACCATGTCCGCCTTCACGACGGTATCGCTTTTCCGGTAAAGCTCTTATCGAACTCTTGCCTGTTCACGTAGATAACAATGATTCCCATCAATCAAGTAGATAACTCTTGCTTGTGTTCGTATCATTAATCTCTCGTCAGTCATCCCCTCCCTGCATTCACTCTGTAGGCTATTTATGTGTCGATGATCCTTATAAGTGCCCTGTTTGTTGACATCGGTGGAAGATGTTGTTCTACCTGCAAGATGTGCAACTTTAGCCTTTCATATGAGGTTTACATCTTGAGTATCAGGTAAAGCAATTCTTGATTTGCATCCTTCTTGTGATAGTTCTTGCATTTGGTGAATTCATGTTATGATCTTTGTTCTTGTGGTCTTGTGGATGTTGGTCCTGCAACCATCATTGCTTATTAGTTGGACACAATCAGTGGTGCCTTCTTTTCTTTGGTGCTTGCCAACTTTAAGGAGTGTTCCAGATTATTTTGCTGCAACCTACATAAGAGTCGGTATTAGGTTCATCTAAGAACTACTTGGTCAGACTCAATGGCTTCATCATCTTTATTGTTCAAAAAGCATGCCTCACCTATATTGATCTCTGAAACTATTAGATGATCAATGGAAATGGCCTAAGATTGAATTGGCATCTTGTGTGATATTTGGTAGGGATGAAAAACAAACGCTTCGCAAGGATTTTCATCAAGGTCTGGTTTTATTCATTTGCATCATTTGGTTTGTAGATCTTGACATCTGATGAACTTCACTGTCAATCTTTTAGCATATTTCTTGGATTAACAAAACCCAAAAGTTCTGTTATTTGATAATTATGGGGACGGGATGTTCCAACTTATCCCTTCTTATTTTGTTGATTGCATTTCTGATATAACACTTTGCTGGGCCTGTCAAATTGTTGTTTAAATATCAGGGATTTCTCAGCTCTGGTTGGTTTTTGTTGTATTTTAGTCAACATCTTTAAGTTGCCCCACTTCTAGGATGGTTGGCCTTTGACACTGTTTGGGTTAAAGTTTCGCATTCTTGCTCTCCACCATTTTGCCTCAGAAGATAAATCTAAAAGAAAAGCAAGAAATGAGGGACTTAATTTGATATGAATATTTTAAATAACCCTGCTTTGCTTCAGGGATTATTGACTTTTATCTCTTCTTTGGTAAAATTTGTCATCTCGTATTCTTCTTCCTCGTCTTTTTTGCTTTCAAAGATGAAAGGAAAAACCAAGGAAAGAAGGATACAATTTTTTTTCACATATATATATATATATATATATAATTGTTGAAAAAGTATGATATTTGAGCTTAAATTTGATTGATTATCATGTGCTTCTTACCATAATTATGTGGCACTGTAGAACTTATGGAACTCTCTCCAAAATTGACAAATCCCACAAAGTTGATGTTTTGATATTTAATACATGTATACTCCATGCCATTATGTCAATTTAAACATAATATCTCCAACATGTGGTTCCAATATTAAATTCATTTTATCATGTTTATGCCCCCCTATGTTACAAATGTTGCTTTCAGAGCACGGTGTGACAAAAAAAGAAATGAGCATCCTTATGGTCATTGGTCCTAATCTTGGAATCTGAATAGAAGGACCTAGAAACTGAACTTTTATCAGCTTGTCCTTATCATTGTGGTCCATTTATTGTGTTGGTACTAGTAAGTTCAATGTTATTATCTGATAAATACTCTTTATAAAAGTGTTTTCATCAGCTAAGTCTAATGTAATCCTGCTAATTATGCATTAAGATCAATAATTGTTTGAGATTTGAATTCTGAAAGAAGTTATCTTATGTTTCTCAATGAATTCACCTGTGTGCTTCATTAATTTTTGTTGATTGGTAGATTTGAGATATCAAAAAAAAATTTCAGGTCAACAGAGAATAAATAATATGAGGAGAAGATGAAATTGGGTGAAGAGATTGTAAAACAATTATGTTGGAAAGGGCATGCCCAGACATCATAGAACAGATAATTCAAATTCTCATACAACATCAGAGTAGAAAGCTGAATCAATATCAGAGTTAGGAGAATTGTCAGAAACTTATAATTGTAGCACACAGCTTTAAAGAGCTTCAGGTTTTCAACCAAACCTGATGAGAGACTCCATGATGCAAATTGATGGTTGATCTTCTCAGTCGAGCTCATTCTACACATCAAAATGGGGAACATGAGCAGTATCAAGCAGGATTACACCTGACAAGACCACTACAGAACCCTAAAACCACTATCCCATTTGCATCTACTAATAAATCATGTTTTATTTCAATTAGATGTGTCAAGCAATAGAGACAGCTTCTTCTCAGTAAGCTTCAAATCCCTACTCTTCTATATTTTAGATTTGAAGCTTTTATATTAAGCTTCAAATTCTTCTATATTTTAGCTTCAAATCATTAAGCAATAGAGACAGCTTCTACCATATTTGATCTACCAGCAACCAAATATAGGTTTTATTTTTCTTTTTTTATACAGATATGAGCTTGTACAGAATTATATTTACTAGAAACTATTCTTAATTTTTTTCTGTAGAGTTTAGCGACGGACTCCAAATAATTGAAAATTATTTAATGGTTGAAAAAATATCTATATAGTTGGCCCTGAATTGTCCAGAAATTACAATTTGATTAGCTCATGAAAACTTTTTCTATGCCAGTAGGGAGGCTGAAATATTAGTCATTGTTATTTATCATCCAATATGTCTACTAAGAGACTTGACTCTCCTAGTGACTTCTTAATGATGTTTGATTTGAGATCTGCATTTAGTAATATCTTTAATTATTTATTTTCAGCGCAACTTTTGTGGCAAAGTTATTCGAAGTTGCTTTACATAGACAAGATGCATTCAGATTCTTTGAACCGTCGCTCTCCAGGGGTGGACATGACTCTCCTTTTGTAGTGCTCGTAAGTCATCCAAACTTGCTTTATACTCTCTTTTTTCTCTTTTACCTGATCTTGAAGCCATCACACACACAGTTTCTAAAGAACCACCTCTTTTTGTCAAATGCTTTCATGATTATGATTACTTGCATCACAAACACTTTCCATTGACCAAAAATATTAATTGCATGGTAACTTTGTCAACATAGTCTAGATGAAGTATTGATCAAGGATTTATGTCATGTCCTATATTGAGACATCAATTTAAGATCTTATCATGCATCTTATTGATCTGTTGTGCTACAATTAGAATCTAAAAGCAAATGGCCATGCATATAATAAAGAGATTCTAATTGTGGCACAATAGCAGCCATTTGTTTAGAGGTAGCTTGACGTTGGAATGGACCGCGATGGAGACGGTTGTAATTTGCATGGTAAACACCTTGTTGCACACCATCCCTACGCTTGCCTTCCTAACCGCGTCTCGCCCCGTTGTTTCCGATCTTAACTCTTGAAAAGATCCGAAACCTGGTCCTTTCCTACCTTATCGGGATCGTTGTGCTCGACCCATGATTCGTCGACACGCGTCCGTAGCCCTCCTCTTCTTGTCGAAGCTCCCCGCACCCTTCCCGCCACCTGTCTCCATCGCAAAAAGGCATCACCGCGCAAGTTAATCATGCGCCGTCCATCTCCCCCTCCGATGTGGCCGATCTGCCCCAGTGTTCTACGCCACCCCTTTCTTCCGCCTTCCCCCATTTAATATTATCCGGAACAGAACCTTCTGGAAGCGCCTATAAGGTTTCCGCCCTACCCGGTATTCCCACCCTTCCTTTTCTTCCACCCAAAACTTGGTCTTCCTTCCAGAGAAATCGAGAACCTTTCGGGTGGTGATCCGGCGGCGATGGCGCCTCCGCCCTTGCCTTCCGCCGCCGCCGCCGAGAAGGCCGCCGAGCAGGTGCCGCCGGATGGACAGCGGTCGCTCCCGACGCCCTTCCTCACAAAGACGTACCAGCTCGTGGACGATCCGTCGGTGGACGACATGATATCGTGGAACGAGGACGGGTCGACTTTCGTGGTGTGGCGGCCCGCTGAGTTCGCCCGCGATCTCCTCCCCAAGTACTTCAAGCACAACAATTTCTCCAGCTTCGTCCGCCAGCTGAACACCTATGTCGGTACCGATTGCAAGATTGGATTTTTTTTTTTCCTCCTTTTTTTTCCCCCTCTTGGCGGTCCCGATTGCAAGATTGGATTTTTTTTTCCTCCTTTTTTTTCCCCCCTCTTCGTGGTAAATTTCCGGTTTTTATTGATTTTTCGGAGATTTATTTGGTAGGGATTTCGGAAAATTGTGCCCGATCGGTGGGAGTTCGCCAACGATTGCTTCCGAAGAGGCGAAAAGCGCCTCCTTTGCGATATCCACCGCCGCAAGATAACCCAAGCCGCCCTGGCCGTGGCGGGGCCGGCCGCGGTGTCCGTTCCAGTAAATCGGGCAGGGTCGCCGGCGAACTCGGGGGAGGAGCAGGTCCTCTCGTCGAACTCCTCTCCCGGGCCGCCTCCTTCCGCGGCCGCCGGATCCAGCAGCTCGGTGGAACTGACGGAGGAGAACGAGAGGCTGAGGAAGGAGAACACGCGGCTCTCCCGCGAGCTCGCCCAGATGAAGAGCTTGTGCAGCCACATCTCGGTCCTGATATCGAAGTACGCGGACGAGGGCGGCGGCGGGAGGGCGGCGGAGGCCCCGCCTCCGCCGTCGACGGTTCTGGAGCTTATGCCGGCGAGGCGAGAGGAGGAGGAGGAGCTGGAGGAGGAAGATGAGGAGGAGGAGCTGCAGGAGGCGGAGACGGAGACGGAAACGGGGATGGAGGTGGAAGGGGCTGTGAAGGCGGAGGAGATGACGAGCGCGCGGCTCTTCGGGGTGTCGATCGGAGGGAAGCGGGCGAGGGAGGAGGACAAGGCCGAGGATCCAACGCCGGAGGTGAAGTCAGAGCCGTCGGATCCGGCGTCGGACGCGAAAGAGGACATCACGCCGGAGCTTCACCAGCGGTCATGGGTGGTGTATTGCCCTCGGCCGGTGAGGAGGGCGTGCCATGGAGCCGAAGCGGGTGTTGGAGACCGGGACGGATCGCTCACGTGACTCACGTGACGACAACTGGACCGCGAAGAAGTGTGCAGCTGTAGATCTAATTCGTGCTGTGTAGAATGCAATTTTAGCGGTAATAGATTAATAAGTGGGGGACTCCGAAGATTCCATGTGCGCGCAGGTGCTTCTTTTGTTCCATCGCACGAGTTGTGAGCCGCATCGATGCACCAATAGCTTGATCATCTGTGCACGTGTTGATTGATGCGTTGCTGACACGGTGACTGATGATGCCGATGAGGATGCGTTGCTAATACGATGATGATTAGATTTTTATGTGGGATGGCAGACGCACGCACAGAGACTAAACAGGGAAAGCATTATAAAGATAAATTCTCTATATTGCGGTTGGACATGCACCATTTATTTATAACTTACATAAATCATGTCAGTGATATGCAATCCTTATTTATTCCCCCACAAATATATTAGTTTGTTGCTCTTGTTTGCTCGCAATTGACACATAGATGTCTTGTTAGGCAAAACACGTTCTTAATGGAACCTGTGTGTTCCATTATAGAGAGACACGGCTCGACACAAACATCGATTTAGGAACCCAATCGAAATATGCGTCAAATTAGGAAACCAATCGTGTAATTTCCTCGACCATCAATTTCGACCTGTCGCCTTACGCGTCAGTTAATTACAAGTCGGACTCCTACCGACCGGTGTTGGTAACGCCGCAGGCGATCCTGCGTCGATCCCCTGGCAACGCAACGGTATCGGAGGAGGCGCACGTGCGAGTCACGCCGCGCGCGGTACAGTCACCTGCCGACGGTCCATGCACCGCCTCAGATTCCCCGCAACGGTCATATCGGCAACAGGCGTGATTATTACCCCAACGGTCGAAATGGAACGCGCTTCCTGTCCGTCCGATTCGCATCGGACGGTCGGCCGTCGTTAAGCGGGCGCAGTCCCGGGAATCCCACCTCGCTGACCGTTGGCGTTTTTTCCCTGGCCCGGTGAAGACCGTGGCACTCACTCACCCGGCACAGTAGCAGAGCAGCAGGAGGGAACGGAAGGAGGAGCAGCAGCGCGGAAGAGGAAGAGGAGGAGGAAGAACAAATCAAGAATCTTCTTTGTTTTGGTTTTTGCTTGCTCGGATCATGGAGGTGGCCGAGATGCCCGGTGGTGGCTCAGAGGATTCTTTGATGACCAGGGAATCCGCACCAGCTTGGCTGTGGGATGTCCACGGCTCCGTCGTGATCGGTTCCTCTATGTGATGATTTCTGATAAAGATTTGTTCCTGTTTGCTCTTCTTCTAACTATTCTTTGATTCTTTCACAGAGGTTTCCCGGTCTTCCAACTTAGTCTCCAAAACTCCCGTCTTTCTTTCCAACTTCGAGCTTGTCCTCTGTTTTCTTGGGACTGAAAGATCCTTCTTTGCCGCATTCTTTGATTCTTCTGAGTTCTTGAAGGTAACATTTCTTGTAGAAAGATAGGTGGAGGTTGCGTCGATTTTATCTGAACGAGAAACAGAGTTGGAGCAGGAGGATGTTGGCTGGGTGCTCGTCGACGCTGCTGTCGCCGAGGCACAAGTTGAGGATCGACGCTTCCGTGCAGTTGCAATCGTGCCATTTCCAGCTGCAGGACAAGCATTGCCATCCGCAGCAGAAGATGGGCACCCAGCGGCTCGACCTGCCCTGTGGCTTCTCCTCCCGGAAGGACCCCCTGCGGATGGCCCTGTCGGTTGAGAAGCCACCGCCGGCGGAGGCCCGGCGGAGCAGTTGCTCCTTTAGGCGCAACCCGGTGACAACTTCCTCCATGGCGGCACAAACGCCCTCGTGGGGAGGGATTGATGAAGGCCACGGCAGACCCTGGGATCGGAGGAGGAGCTTGAAGAGATTCCACGAGAGGGGTTCGTGCGACGACGACCGAGCCAAGAGGACGAGGACCGGTGGCAGAGTCTCGGGATTAGTTGAAGTTGACGGCGAGGTGTGGTTCCCTCGGTCCACCCAAGAGCCTCCGCCGGTGGAAGAGGACAAGGTGTTTCTTGTGCCCAACGCAGCAAGCTTTCCGCTTCCGGCCTCCACGAGCCATGCTTTGGTAGGAGGATCCGCTGGTCCCGAGAATGATGGCCTGAGCCCAGGCGAAGATCCAAACGACAAGTCGCAGTCCGATTCAAGTACGTCGTCGGCCGCATACGCTTCTTCTCCTGAGCCAACCAAGGATTCTTCAGGCAATGTGGCGTCGAACGGGTCCCGGATGCCTTCTTCTTCGGGCGTCGCTGGTGCAGCAGGAGGCGAAGGAAAGGGTAGCTCGGCGGAGCAGCAGGGCCTCGAACTCCTCAGCTTGCTCACGTCGTGTGCGGAGTCCATTAGCTCGGGAAACTACGAAGGCATGACCTTCTTCTTGGCCAGGCTAGGAGAGACGGCCACCCCACTGGGAACCCCTCTCCATCGAGTGGTCGCCTACTATACCGAGGCCTTGGCGCTCCGAGTCGTGAAGCTCCGCCCCCACATCTTCTCCATTGCTCCACCGAAGAGCCTCATCCACCCGACCGAGGACGACGACGCCGTAGCGCTGCGCCTCCTCAACTGTGTCACCCCAGTCCTGAAATTTCTCCACTTCACCATGAACGAGAGGCTGCTGAAGGCATTCGAGGGAAGAGACAGAGTGCACATCATAGACTTGGACATCAAGCAGGGCCTCCAGTGGCCTAGTTTACTCCAGAGCTTAGCTTCCAGGCCCAGTCCTCCGAGCCACCTCCGGATCACCGGCGTCGGCGAGTCGAGGCAGGACCTCCAGGACACAGGCGCCGCGCTCGCAAGGCTGGCAGAGTCACTCAACCTCCCTTTCGAGTTCCACGCAGTGGCGGACAGATTGGAAGACGTGCGGCTGTGGATGCTTCATGTGAAGAGGGAGGAGTGTGTCGCGGTGAATTGTGTTCTGACGATGCACAAGGCACTCTCCGACGAGAGCGGCAAGGCCTTCATGGACTTGCTGGGCCTGATAAGAAGCACGCGCCCGGAGATCGTCGTCATGGCGGAACAAGAAGCGAAGCACAACGAGCCTAATTGGGAGACAAGGTTCTCCAGATCACTAAGCTACTACGCGGCCATCTTTGATTCCATGGACTACGCTCTGCCCAGGGACAGCCCGGCCAGGATCAAGGTCGAGCAGGTGTTTGCCAGAGAGATCAGAAACGCCGTTGCATGCGAAGGGGGCGAAAGAACCGAGCGTCACGAGAACTTCGATAGGTGGAGGAAGCTGATGGAGGACGGCGGGTTCAAATGCCTGGGCATCGGAGAAAGGGAGATGCTTCAGAGTCGTATGATACTGAGGATGTACTCCTGCGACAAGTACGCCATAGACAACCAAGGGGAAGAAGGTGATGGACTCACTCTCAGGTGGTCAGATCAGCCTCTGTACACAGTCTCTGCATGGGCGGCTCCTACAGATGTTGCAGGCAGCTCCTCTACGTCTCAACCAAACTAGTAGATTCCTCCTGGATGACTTGGTTCTTCTTCCTCAACAGGTCTCATACGGACATATTCTTTATACTCTTACAGACATGAAAGGTCCATTCTTTTTCCACTTACAAACCATATAGACATTCTTTTTCTTGGCTTTCTCTTCTTTGGTGATTCTTTAAAATTCTTTTGTTGCTGAAGCTCATCATTCGTGCTACAGAAGTCAGAAAATGATTGTAATTTGGTTTAGTTAGAATATATGAATGAAGAAAATATGTTAGAATATTCTTTGATTATTTCCTACAGTCTATCTTTTGTCATCACTTCATGTTGATTGCTGTAACACTAATAAATGAATAAGAGCAGTTGTTTCTATTTATTTGTTTGTCTTGATATGAATAAGAGCAGTTGTTTCTATTTATTTGTCTTGAAGAAGCTTCACACATGCCTTCTTTTCTGGTTCTGTGATCAGATGTGGTGGTCTCATATATAGGATATGCTGATCAGATTACATAGAAATCTTATCATCTTATAAATCCTATAAAATTGAAACCCACACCCCATCCACCCATTCATTGGCCTGAATCCAATTTTAGAACAACAAGTGTCAGTTTCTCACTCCTATCCTAACCTGTTCCACAAAGTGGGTATTTCAGCCAAACTAAAGATCTTCTTTTTGGTCAACTCATCAAATGTCATTAGCTGCCTGTGGATCATCCACATGATGCTTGAAATGCTCTCTCTTTACTGTAATTTCACTACACATGACATTCTTACAAGAGAAGAAATGATGGAAAATCTATGAATGGTCCTACAAGTCACCTATCAGATATGCTATTTAGTGAGCTACAAAAAGGCATGTTTCTTGACTTCCAGAGTACAATCTGTTCAAAAACTCCCATGTTTTTGAAGTACAAGCTAAAAAGTAGAACAGATTCTACTAAAAAAGGGAATAAATGATGGAAAATCTATTAATGGTCTTCCAACTCAGTCACCTATCAGATATGCTATTAGTGAGCTACAACAAAGCATGTTTCTTATCTTCCAGAGTACCAATCTGTTCAAACACTCCCATGTGTTTTTTAGTACAAGCAAAAAAGTAGGAAGAGAAACAGATGACTAAAAAGCCTTTATTGTGTTGTAACAACTAGAGAGAGATCAGTTCTCTATAACCAGTTAGCAATAAACATTTTAATAGTCTACACTGCACAGAGCAGATACTATCTGAGTGGATACACACTCCCCTGGTTAGATTTATTCTAATTCCAGCTGACACCTTCATCCATCCATTAAATACACTGACCAAGTCACTCATTTGTTTTTTAGATTATCCCATCCCTTGATGCTTTCATCACTCGTGGTCACTCATCATTGAGCTCATGACCATCAAAGGATTTTTTTTTGGGTACTTAATTGACAAGATTTCCATGTGCTAGTCAGTCTCATCAATCTTGAAACAGCAGAATTATGGCTGTGGGATCAGCCTTTCATGAAGTCTGGTTTCTTCTAGGAGAAGGTAAAAAGAATGGTACCCTGACATCTTCCATGCATTGATGAGGTAGGTTGTTTTCCTGATGTTTAGACAGTTCAATCAGCCATAATAAATGCTCTTATGATCCATCATCATTCATATGGCTACTCGAAGACTCTGATGGTCCTCCTGGTCGTCAAAATTACTGCTTGGCACAAAAGATACAGAGGGAGCCAGAGAATGGCTATGAACACGGGGCATGTTCTTCCTCACCTCAGTTGTGTAAATGCATCACATGATTAATCTTATCACCTCCTACAATATACAATAGATAGATTGTTGACCTCCCCAAGTCGTCTTCTTGGCTTTGCTTCAATCCCAAACTTGCTTCCATGGCCACAAGATGATAACAGAAGTGGTCCCAAGAAGAAAGACTTTTGACGTGGACATACATAACCTTGCAGTCGTTTCTTGGAAAGTGCAATTGGAACGGAGGGCATGGAGGACGAAGTCCACCTATCGGATGGCGCCACGCCGGTGGCCGGTGCAGGGCGGCCACGGTAGAAGAAGCCAAAGGTAGAGAAGCTCGCTCTTCTGGAAGAACACGCGGTGGTTCCCACGGCCCACTTGACAGCCGCCGCCATCCACCACACACACACTCTCTCTCTCTCTCTATATATATATGTACATACAAAACCCTCACAATTCTTCTACAGGGATCTCTCTCTCTCTCTCTATATATATATATGTACATATAAAACCCTCACAATTCTTCTACAGGGGGAGGGCAGAGCGGCTAACAAGAGGAGAAGACCCATCAGACAAGGTGAGCTTCCTTCTCATCCAAGTTCCATACTGAATGATCTCCGAGTCTTCAAGAAAAACTGATTGATCTAAAAAAGTGAATTTGATGCCTTCTTGTGGTGTCATCTGGAATTCCTTTTCTTATTTTTGTTGCACCAATCTTTGTTTCTTGGGTAGAAGATGATCACAACTTCGTTATAGTCTTTGGTTCAACCATTAGATTGGTTCTTTAGTTGGTGTTTTCTTGATGTGATTGATATGTCAGGAAGCAACAATGAGTTAAAAAGGCTCGGCAGAAAACAACCAAGAAAAGGTTTTTCTATATTTTACTTTGGAATGTTGCATCCTAATTGGTTAATTCGTTTGTCTTCTCTTTTATTCTTGAGGAGTAAGTTGGTAGAATTTTGTGCTATATGAATACAAATTGAATTGGAAGATGAATCAAACAGTTCGAATCAAGAACATGTCTGAGATGTTTTAAAGAGGTCTTTCATCATAGGTTTGAACATCCAGAGCATGGAAGACCTATTCTCGACTGAAGGTTAGGTTATCCCTGCCAAATATTTGGGAAAATACTTTATCGAGGTATGTGTATGGAGCCTAGTGAGGACTAACAATCACTAGAATAATTCTCATTCATACCCAGGGTTCCAACTTTTTTACCTTATGCAAATATTTTACCGATTAATATTGACAAATGATAATGCCAATTTTGAGACACCGAAGTATAACTTTGCATGAAACCAGGATACTACGATTGTATGCAAAAGCTAGATTAGATAATATGAAATTATTTAGGAAAGATTATGTTGATTACCACTTTGTTTCTTGTTGTTGCTTTTTAATCTGTCATCAAATTTTCTCCTCTTCCTGTTTCGAAGTCAGAATTGATTGAACTCTATCAGGCTTTTTCCTTTTCATGTTTGCAATCTGGTTTTCACTGTGAGGATTAACGTAAATATGGCAGTTGTATATTTATTTATAGGTCTCAGGTTGCCCTCTCTTTGTTGTTGTATAAAACTCATTTTGTACTACATACCATGTCGAGAAAGACTTTTTTTTTTTTTGGTAAGTAAAAAAATATTTTGTAAACAATGTCGAGAAAGACTAATAATGTCTATGTAAATCGACTTAACAGTGAACTCACTGTATAATATTTCTGGTGTTGTAATCTTCAAATATACTACATCACGGAAGGTTCTTTTCAAAACTGAGGTGCATGTCTTTTTGTGTCACTTATTGCAATTGATAAAATTTTCGCTAATAATCCTTCAGAACCAGGGGGAACCTTTGATCAAGGTGGCCATCATGACGATAGAACATCAAATTGTTGAGAAGCAGGACATGACAATTCACCGTGTATCCACTACGGTACCAAATGTCTCAGAAGAGATCTCTGAAGAATTTCTCCTGGATTTTGATGATCTTGCAGTTCAGGTGGGTCTTCCGCTGACTTCTATTTTCCCTGCTTTTAGATTGGTTACTCATGCATGGCATCTAAGGTTCAGCCATATATGGTTCACAACTTCATGTATTTTATCTCCTTGTCTATGAGGCTAATCTAATTTCCCTCCCTGACGTAAAACTATATTTAATATGCTATACTCAATCCTATATATTGGACTACTATTATTGTCCATTCCCAAATGTAATGCATCACAGAAGACAATCTGGAGGCTAAAATGTCCATCACCTTGCCTCATCCACTGTTCCTATTCTTTCTCCTGTTCCTCTTATTGATGGAGATGTCTGTCCTCCTGAACTTAATAATTTTTTGTTTTGATTTTTTTAAAAAGGAAAAAGAGCATAAAAAGGTTAAAAACATTGACCTATGGAAAAGAGAGTTGATAGGGGCATGTTTTCTTCTTCTTATTTTTTTTTTTCCTTCCCTTGTTTTCTCATTTTTCAAGGGAAACCAGACTGCAACAGATGTTAGAAGGGGAAACATTTACATGAGCCTATTCAGTCCAAACCCACACCATGGGAATGAGAAAACTCTGCAGTTTCATCGTTTTTAAGACACAATTGGATCAAGCAGGTCAACCTGTTGAACCACTGACAAATCCAGCCTCTGAGAAAAACCTGATATATTTTTTTTCTAAAAATCATTGATCATATAGCTCATCATTGTTTTTTAGATATATAATCAGAAAATAAATGCAGATATTAAGAAGAATTGTTTTATATATCAGTGCCATGTTTGTGCCTGGATTTTTACCCAAACTTTTGGATTACTTCATATTCTGCTGAGTCTTTTAGAAAGCAGACTGGCATACGAAATTATCTTCTTACTTGAGAGACACTGCAATGATGGTTATTATAGTAATCAGCTAAGTAAGAAACACTATAATGTCATTAATTCGTGGTGCAATTTTTGTGGGGAGGAAACCTAATAATTTGATGTTCCACAGCTAGAAATGAGTTGGACTTATCACCAAGTAACTTCTTCTTGCAACTATTCTCTGCAGGAAATTGTTTATCAGTCATTCCAGAAAAATCCTCATGAACATCAACGCCATGCTTCGGTTAGTGAATCTAGATCCAATCATGAGATTGGCCAGAGCAGTCATGGTGGCAGCAGTTCAGTGACCACTGATATCCTATTAGAATTCACGTCTGATGAAGCTATAGCTCAGCAGTATGAAATACTGGATAATTTGCCTGCCGAAGCATCTTTCAGCGCATTAAATCAGTCAGAAACTGGTGATTTTTTGTTCAAATCTGCATCTAAAAATATCAGATTTAACTGCTTACTGTATTTATGATATCTATTCTTATGCTGCAATCATAGCAATGGCAGAACCAACCGGTTGCTGGTTCTATGAAGATGCAGGGGATTTAAGCATATCATTACAACCATGAAATTTATGAGGATAATTCTCTAGTTTGATAGATGAAAAGCTAAATTTTGTTCATTAAAGAGAAGAATAGTACTTTATTACTTGTATGAAATCTAGAAAAGTTTTATGACAGTATAGCTGGTCCTCCTAATAAACAGGTTTTACATAATTACATAGTGATTATATCATAAAAATAAAGTTTGCTCACATTATTCATAATCTTTACTTTATGTAATAATTTCTGTCATATTATTCTCAACAATTTATTTATAAAATAATTTATGCTCATATGATTCTTATGGTTCTTATAGCGGAAAACATTTCAGAGTCTTCCACCATGAATGGTGGATCCTCTTCTGCCGACTCTCCTGGACAGGTTCATTGTTTTTCCTTCCATCCTTCTTTATAATCACAATTCCTGGTGTCGCATCATGCATCTGAGGTAATTGTTATGCGATATGCAGGACACAAGGCATGACAGCATTGACCCAGCTCAAATGTCTTATGAGGTATGCTTGTCTGTGTTCGAGAGACCCTGTCCCTTGAAAGGCTTCGCAATTTCCTTTACATGCAAACATTTCTGTTTCTCAGGGACATTTCTGGCTTCTAAATTGATTTTGAACTTTCAGTTTGTTTTCAGTGGGTGTAACAGCTAACATGACAGACAGAAATAAAAAACAATGTATTATTACCAATTCTAAAGAAAACATGGAGAAACTCATCTTTCCATTTAGACTGTTATATTAGCATGTCCTACTTGCAGATGATATCTAAAAGACTTTGAACTTCTATAGGTGGATTAGCTGGACTACATAACTCTGAACAATCACCTGGACATCTCTAATCTTGTTTGATAATATTTTCTTGCTGTGTGATGCTCAGTATTGTTGTGCATGTTTGATATGGAGTCTGTGGTGTTCTGTATAGGAAGAAACATATAGACAACAATGAACAATTCCAACCTACAAATTGGGAGAAACTTGTCTGTTTGCAGTTGCCAGATTACAGTCATGATTTTTTAGCAAGTGATTACAGACATGATTGTACATGGTTAAAGGTTCAGACATTTTCTACTATCATATTAGACACGTCGATCTCCAGCAAATGTGATTGTTGAACTGACCATTCAAGCATTTAGTTTAGGACCTTATTGATCGACTCTACCAAAAATGGTTGGTGAACTCTACCAAAAATGGCCGGTGCAGACTGTCGTTTTAGTTTGCATTTGCAATGATTCATCTAATTAATTGTCTACATCTTTTAGATATATGTTATATATTCCTCAATTCAACTGAACTCTGATTTACTGTATTTAGCAATTGCAATCACTAGAGGAAGAAATAGGTGATGAAAGCAGAGGGTTGTCGGACGAGCTTATATCTTACTTGCGAGATCTAAAGCACAAATGCGGGTTCTTCTCAAAAGGCAAAAATGAGGAGTATGTCTATAGATTGGATCCTTGATTTACTCTTTGGTGGTTTTATATACATGTTTGAAGCATTTTTGTGAACTGTGCTACCAATATAAATGAATATTTTGTTTCTTATAAATTTTATATGATGATCATAGGAATTCTAAACTGTACAACATAAAACAATTCTGAGAAAATATGCATATATTCATTGTTGTATTCGTGTCATGTTGTTGTGTCCTCTTACATGATCTGCCATGTTGATGTGTCTGTATTGAATCATGAATCATGTCTGTTTTCTATGTCAATGACCATGCTTCATAGGATATCCTAATATTCATGAAGTGATAAACACTACATGGACACATGTTCTTGTTAATTTCACTCCCTTGAATGCCACTTTGTTTCCCTTTACTAACGGATAAATGAGAGTCAAAAGGAGCTCCTAGGAAGGCAACCTGAGAGAAAATAAAAGCAAAAAGCTAAAGAATTTGACTTTCAGCGTATATGTATAATTTGCTATTGCTTATAGCATACGTTTTCATGAATATGTACCTTTAAAATAATGTACAACCAGATATGGACTTTGCAGCTTATTTGCCTATTGATCTGTATCTTAATTTTTCTTTGAATTGCAACATTGCCCTCTAAATATGCTCAGAAAAATGTGATACCAATCGTAATTTTTTTAAGGAAACTCATTAGGTTTTATGAAGACATACATATATTTCTTATTTCAAGTTATGAAGTGACCTCTAATAAAACGAAGCCAGATTTTGTCATGCAGAACACAATTACTTCAGTGCTGGATGACCGTTTCTGTAATATGCACTTAGGTAGAATCCTAGAAGAAAGATTGAGGCCTCGATCATATCACCTTTGCACATATGTACGTATATATGCTGTTAGAATAATTCCAGCATATGCATTCAATGGAGGAAATCTCAAGCAGTTTAAGCTAGAATATGATATGAGGCTAGTATTTCATTTTCTTGATCTAATGCTTCTGAAAATGTTGCAGCCAGAATTCTGAATCTCAAGTGAAAGTAAATAACTAAGATAGTTGATCTAGAAGTTGCATCGCTTGGCTACAACTAAAACAAAAATCAATCAGATCTTGCTAGGGAACACTTCACGCCAACTAACAACTCCTCTCTGCAAAAAAAGGAATGCAGTAAAAAAAAGGTTTTGTTAAGTGACAACCATTTGAATTCTAGTCATGAAGGTACATCAATTGGCATGATCAAATATGCTTGCTCAAGTAATAAAATCTCGGAAGCATGACACAGTAAAATGCTTATAGATGTTCATTACTGATAACTCCAACAAATGAGCAAAATAAAAAACTATTGTAGTTGATGCAATTGTGATATTTCAAAGTAGGTTTGTTTCAATTGGAATAGATAAGAGTTCTTATGTATATTCAACAAACAAAACAAAATTTTTTTGGTGGCATAAGCACAGGGAAATGATTGCAAAATGTTCTTTAAAGAGTTTGTATGCTTTCCTATAAAAATTTCTTTTAGAATACTAACAATGACTTCTTTTGTGCAGATGTGTCATTTGTAAAATGAATTATAGGAGAGAATGGTTGATTACGTTGCCTTGTAAACATTGTTATCATTCGCACTGTATCATTCGTTGGTTGAAGGTCAATAAGGTAAGATGTTATATGACATTGCTATAAGTATCACCTGCCTTTTAGCTGTGGTTAAAGAAAATTTAGGTTCATTTAAATTGCAACCAAACATGTGTATCATTCACAATATGTTAGTCTTCGAAGGGAGACTTTTCAGTCTAGATTAAGAAAATATCAAATTCAATGCTGACCTGAAACTTGAACTGGAAATGTTTTGATGATTCTGAACACCAACCAAAGGAGTTTTAGCCAACCTAATAGTACTCTAGATTTTAGAAGTCCCTAAATTTAGTCATCATTTAGTTATTAATGAAAACCAAGAAGTCTTTCTGCACTTCAGAATAGAACCTTGCAGCCAGGATTTGCTCACCTGATTGTATTACAGGACAACAGCAGAATCTGAACTTTCTCTCTCTCTCTCTCTCTCTCTCTCTCTCTGACAAAAACACAGTTTTTGGCAAAAACAACCCAGAACTGTTGACAATCCTATAGGAGGCCACAAGCATCCGGCTCAGTTGATTGACCTATTTTTATATGAGCCGTAGAAAAATTCATTATTGAACATATATGACACCACATTTTGGATTCATTGTAACAGATTGTTCTCTTTGTCTAGTCCCAGAGCAGTTACATTTGCAACCTATCAAGCCTTTATCTAGAATGTCAGTCCATTCACATCCCATGTTTTGGTCTGCATTTTGTCTATGGTTTAGATAAAAAGAAGATCTAAAAGATATAAGAAGTGAATAAAAAAAAAGAGTACTATAAAATACAACAACAGCACCACCAAAGGTATGAAGTCCCAACTATTTGAGTCGATTACATGAATCTTTTATCACCATTGAGATATGTAAAGAGTCATATCTTTAGTTAAGTTAAAACTTAAATGTATTTAAATTTTCATTTATAGTATTTGTTAAAATCTTTTAAGATCTCCTCTGACCCTTCTAATACTACTAATAGTAATCATTTACCTCTTTTAGTTACTGCACTAGAGTAGTTACAAAAGAAAGGGGCTAAATTGACATGATTGAGCTTTGAATCTACCTATCTCAGCAGCAGCACTCAGATAATAGATGAAATATTGCTGCAAGTGAAGTCTATATTACAGAAAGCTAAACACATTTTCTCTTGGTATGGAGCATAAGCTTTTAGAGCTTTCATATGGTAGAATGTAGCATAAGAAATCATTGCTATTGCAATGTCAACCATTAGTTCATCTAGCAGTGTCAAGAAACTAAGATACTTGTCATCTATTATGCATTCTGCAACATTGCCTGAAATGTTAAGGTTTGTATGTTAATGAGATCTTTTTTGCATAATCAGGCATGTCCCATATGCAAAGAGGAGGTATTCGGATAATATTGACATTGCTGCAAAAGAATGCCATGAAACTGAGGACTCAATGAGCCATGATGTGTAGATCACCATGTAATGAATTATTTATTCTGTAGTATGTGGTGCCAATGAAATCTCACCAAATAATCATACTTTTGTCATGTAAAGGGGATGCATAAAAGCCTGATTCAGTTTGGTGGAGATGGATGTCAAGCTTGTTTGAGTAATGAGTTTGTTGTTTTTTGTGCTTTGGCTTTTTTTTTATATTATTATTAGCAGAATTATATCAATGCTTATGCTTATCGGCTTCTAAGAAATTGGTTTTTGCGACAACTTTGCTTAAAACAATTGAGCTTGGTGGAGATGGATATCCACTTGTTTGAATAATGAGTATGATTACATTTGTGTTATGACTTTCACATTAGCATAGTTGTATCAAGGCTTATGCTCATATGGTTTATGTGGCAACTTGTCTTCTGGAGCACAAGAATGTATAGAAGCTTGTTCATTCAGAAACAACACAAGTAAAAGAAAAGAGCAATAGGTTACCAGATCTGATGTAAGAAAATAAAAGAAAAAACGACATCGAGCTCGAATGATCAAGATTTAACTCATGGAAACAATATTAAGACTTTGTACATTGTCCAACCCCCCCTAAGTTATCATAAAAAATTTATTTTTCATTTGAACATTCTTCATGCTATTTAGGAAATAAAAAGTCAATACTAGTCTTTTTTATGGAGTCGTTTCTTTTGTAGAAGTTAGCTGAAGGCATCAAGGAAGATGATGGGGAATCGAAATCCCCCTACCATCATCAACAACAGCAAAAGATCATAATCTTAATTGGATCAAGACCATCTGGTCTCTGTTTGTATTTGCTGCAGGTGAGATCCACTTTCTTGGTCATGACCAGGTTAATGGAAGCTATAACAGGTCATGGAGAACAAGAACCATTACATGACACAGGAAACCACCATAAAGCCACACTAGCTAAGAGAAATGGAAGCAATATATACATAATAAAAGGAGATTTAGTGATGTAGTTGCTGCTTGCCATTGCTAAGAATTCAATACAATTCCAATTCCAAAGAATTAGTTTTGGCATCTTGACAGGCAAAGCAGGCACCCATAGTTTGAAACATACATGACCAACTATCCAGATCTTGTTCTTCTAAAAAAGAGGATAATATCAAACAAGAACAATTCTGGGCATTCGAGCAAACAAGGCCCCAGCATGGCCCTGGGCACCACAAGATCCTGCAGAATGAGCAGTAGCAGAGAGTTCTTTCGGGGTTGGGATGGAAATAAATAGAGCACATTGACTTTGAACAAGAGCACAAGCCTCTATTCTTGTGCATCATTGCCATATCTGCGGTAGGGCATGTAACGATGGTCCTTGGAAGCATTTTTCTTCTGCCTCTTCTCAATGTAAGAATCAAGCTTGCCTGCAGCCTGTGATGTACTCAAGAAAAACGCGGAAGGCAATTAAGAAAATTGTAATGTTTGCAGACAAACAGCCAAGGTTAAATGGGAAAAGATAATACCTTGAGTTCATTGTACTTATGTATCAGTTTTCTTTCTCGAATTTCCGCTGCATAAACAAAATTCAAGTTAGATGAGACAAGAAGAAACACAGAGCATAGGAAGACATGCACACTTGCACATGCACAAGCACAAGCACACAAGAAATATCTGACTGTTGTGCACCTATAGAGATGCAAGAAAGAGACAAATGAGCATGTAGACTGACATTTTTTCAAGTAATACGGTTGTTTCCCACGTTTTGCTGCTTCTCTTTCTTTCTTTATATGCTCGGACAAAATCTCAGATTCAGCACTCTTCCGAGGACCTGATTTTATCTGTTTATCCTGAATAACCAAAGTTGTTTTAGACAATGATTAGCCTTTCACGTCATCCAAAATGTAACATAGATAATTTCAGCAGATATGATTAGCACAAAATTCCAAATTTCAAGTAAATTGTGCACAAGAAAATAAATTTGTAAAGCATTTTCGACCATAAAAACGCACGAATCACAGAGAATATTATGCTGCAGACTTGCAAATTCCATATCAGGTTAAATCTGGATAAGAACTGAGGCCTCTGTACTCTAGATAGAACTACTAATACATGGTCTTGTTCTTAAAGATGGCCTTCCACCAAAACCTTGACCTTGTGATTCAATATGTGAAATGAAACTTGGGTTCTCAGTCTATAGAGCAAGGACACAGAAGGAAGCAGGAATAGGATAACGAGTGAATGACAAAATCATGAGTGAATGAATTTTTGTCACATCACGCAGTTTGAGGTTAGCAATCAAGAATCTACAATTAAGATTACACAAATGTGCACTTGTTTTATTCCTTTTTTTAGGATAAAAGCTGAAACAATGAAGCAACATTTAATTTAGACTCTCTCAGTGAAGACGTACAATCCAAGAAAGATGGCTCTTTAATTCCTCAACTGCATTTGGGTCTTTTGACTTCCTGATCAACTTTTGAAGTCTCTGCAGACATCCAATGGTATTAGTACAACTATCTATCATTCAGTAATAATTTGAAAAATATGTTCATCTAAAAAAATCACCTCTTTCTCTGCAGGAAGTTCAACCTCAAACAGAAAACTGTACCGTTTTCTAAACCTGTTATTACAGCAAAAAAACATAATAAAAACATTTAGTTTGTTAAAATAACAGAAGAAAGCATAATGTTAATGAAACAACTACAATTTAGAGGAAAAAGAATGTAACAGCACAATTATTGAGTTTACTTTTTTTACCATTTAGTGATGTATCATTCAAACGGTACAACAATGAAGGGACCAACTCAGAAAAAACATGTGAGAACAGGAAACACATAAGAAGGATATATAAAGAAAGGAAGCATCTTAATTACGCGTATTTAATGTTCAATTGACTAGGTTATTTTCAACAAAGATACCTCGACACCACCTTTGAAATATTGTACATTGTTTATTACAGTTTATAAATTTCTGGAAGGCGCATTCCACCCAATTAGCAATATACAATAATATTGGCTTGAAATTCGTTAGCGATCCTCAGATCATTCTCTATTATTGTAAGTACTTTTTCTCTTCATGAAAGGATATGGGGTTTTGCCATTGTTTTTCTCCTTTCGCTTTTTCCTGAAGAAATTAAAGCTGAACTCTTAAAGACAACAAGGTTGCAAATCCTAACTTGAACCATAGGTATCACTCAAAGTAGCACAATAAAAAGTCACAAAATTAGCCTGTGTATACTCATGCAAATTCGTTCCAGTTGTCGCACTTCTGAACAATTAGCTTTTCATCTTTGTCAATTTGTAAGAGTCAGTTCACTTTTTGTTTCATGATCCAAGAAGTTCTACATGGAACTTGTCTCACAATCTATGTTTACAAGTGCTGAAAGAATCCATTTTTCACATTTAGGTATCATAGAGTAAGCGGCTGCAAATGATACATATACAAAGAACAAACGTCCTCACACTCAGCATAGTCAAATTACAGCAGTTATGCAAATGCCTGTAAAATTGTCTGACACAATTCCAGAACAAGATACCATCTCATGGAACTCCCACATTGCAAGTAACTGCTTATTTCATGTGCACCAGTAAGCATGAACTATATTCAGGATCATGTCATCAAAATGTTACGACATTGGCAGCATCCTCGAGTCCATTGTCTATGCCACACGGATCAATGTAGGGTCTTTGTTAACATTTTTTAATATAAAGTCACAGTTCAGTGAGTTCTCTGGTCACACTCCAGTCAACATGTATTAGGGGTCAATCTATGGGTTTCAAACTTCAGGCCAAACACTGGCTCATGAATGTGATCACAAAATTCACATAGTTGGTAACGCTAAACATGTCTTTCAATTGTCCAATCAAACAAAGAGAGAAGGCTTGACACAGGAGAAAGCAGTATTAGCGAGCCTTTTGACATTCCTTGATGTCATTGTCAATTTCCCATTGATGTCCAGTTTGATCTGCATATACTTCAATTATGGTATCCTTGATAATGCAAGCCAGGCTCTTGACAAGACAGTCAAAGATTGCAATTGATATCCAATAACTATATTAGAACTGTTCCAGATTTGATCCAACAAGTGCCAAATTACCCATAATTGTTTCAACTTTCAATTTCATTTCAGGAAAAAAGGCACAATCGAGCAGAAGATGAGTTTCTCAGTGATCAGGTACTCAAGCAGTCACCCAACAAAAGGGTTTGATTCCAAAAAATGATGCAACTGTTGTTTGGAATTCCATCAAGAAATTAATTTTGTAATCGAACTAGCCTTTCTATCCAAGGGCTGTGTATTTGAGACTAAAATTTGCTAAAATGTACCCAAATTTTTTATACAATTAAAACTTAAAAGCACATATAGAATTCAATTGAATTCATAGAGAAACAAGGTAATTGAATTTCTAGCAAATATAGATTTATTTTCCTTTTCGAACATAACTGTTTCAGTTTTTACATCTATATCTAGCTCTCTTTACTTATTTTGCCATGCCAAGACGCTGGCCGCGGGGGTGAAAGGATGATACGGAGAAAGCCGCTGGCGTAGGGAGGAGTAGGAGGCTATCGGCGCAGGGAGGAAGAGGAGAAGACGGCTGCGACGAGGCGAAGAAGAGCGGACGCCGGCGGCGAGCGTAAAGGAAGAGACAGGGGTAGACGCCGGCCGCGGGGAGACGTAAAGAAAGAGACAGGGGTGTGGCTAGCTGCTATGAGTGAATATGGTTATGGATACTTTAGGAGCATTAGCACTAGCAACCACGCACCAATTGTAAAGATACAGTGGGACGATCAATGTATTAATTTATCAGGATATGCTGAATCCAAACAAGTAACAGACCATAGTATTTTTCTTTCTCCAAGTATAAATGGTTTCGGCTTGATGGCCTGAAATTGATCATGTTCTTAATATAAGTAGCTTCAACATTTAACTAATTCATATATGTCAGATCTATCAGCCTATATACTTTTATTTCGTAACTCTTGTTTTATGTTCTATTAGTATTGGCAGAATTAGTTGAATGAGCTAAACCTTTCTTTTATTTCTCATATAACTCAAACAAAATAATACACAAAGGGAGAAAATGATGACGTCATCAATATGATGACATAGCTGTTGATCATTCCTATAATCCAAATCTTGACAAATTTTCCATATGATCTAACTGACTATTAGAAAAGGGATTACATTAAATATGTTCATTGTGTTCTAGGTAACAACTGGTGTGCTAAAATCATGAATAATATTTTCTAAACATTTGTGCTTAAGCACGTGGACCAAAATGTACACAAAAATTATATATACAATCAGAAAGAACATCTAGGATACTGGATAAAGCTTATTCCATGGTACTTGAAACCTCCCCCACTCCCCACACACAAAACAAAAGAATCGCCAAAAAGGAAAGAAGAAGAACAAGAAGAAGAAGAAAAGGCATACCCATCTGTGTCAAGAGTTCCACATAAAGATTCAAACCGTGGATCTCTTACGACCTGCAAAAAAATGATGACCACACTTAAAACAATAGATAAAAGTGAGTAGTTCACTAAACTGCAACTTATGGAGTTGTGATGTTATTTGCAATTTGAAGAGTTTTATTTTATTCCAAAAATCTCAGTCAACCACTCTGAGTTCTTACCGACATATGAGTCCAATATTTGCCCCTCAAAAGTACATTATAATGTCATAGGCTATGATATTTCCTTCTCAAATTTCCAATGGCAAAGATAATATGGTATTCTAAACAGGAACTTCTAATAACAATTTATACTAGGAAGTTGAAAAAACAATCACATGTAACCAAGAACCCATGCCAAAATTTCTTACAAACACTATCAGCTGGTTAAAAGAAAGACAAAGAAGAACTATAAGTAAAATACTAGTATCATGTAGTTCACTTTCAGATAGTGCTTTATGGGAATCAATACAAGGTACAAACTCAAATTTGCTCATAAATAATTGTAAAGCATTAAAAATCACAACAATACAAATCTAACAGAGTAATCATTGTTGAACTAAGACAAAACAGAATGACGTCCGAATATCTGTCCTGAGGGGCTCAGAGGATTGGTATTTGGCAAATCCGGTGTAAGCACTAGTACAAGTTAAAGCATTGGTTATCTAGAGCAATTACTTTAATCAGTGAGTTCTGCTGCTGTTGGAGATGAAATTTTAATGCATTTTAAAATGCATTTAACAAGTGCAAAAAAGCATTTTAAGACATCATTCTAATAGTCCTTTAAGATAATTCGTAATGGGACAAGACCAGTATCATAAGAGTGGCATAGTCACAAAGCAGTATTGACAGTGTTGCTCACACAAAGATATGGAAGCAAATGCATAAGCATGACAGGGTTAAAAAAGTAACTTCAGGTGATATACTGACGATCCATTCCCCGTAACATACTGTAAACCTACCTCTCTTTGGTGTAACACCAAATTTCCAGACTGTACTAGCACAGATGTCATGCTGTGTAAAAGTATTGCTGTATGTACACATTTTATATGCTGGCATCTCATGCATCTCATGCAGATAGCAGGGTTCTGTAACACCATGCAATTGACTATGGCGTAGCACCACCAATACAGCAAAATAACATATCCGACTCCACAACTGTACTTCAAATGAAAGCAGGCATACTTCTGAATATGTGAATATGAAACTCTGGTATCACAAAAGCTCACCTTTTTTGGTGCCTGGACGACCTCCCTAAACCTCCCAACTCTCACTTTGCTACTCATCTCCATTGGCCTATTCAACAAAGAAATTCCAAACCAATGTGTATAATCAATACTGATCAATTACAAAATACAAGAAAAAAAGAACCCTATTCTTGTTAGCACGGCTGGGCTTCAGTTGTTGATTAAGCTTAGAGGCATGGGAACCATGGGAGCCATCAGCCCGTGCTCTTTGAAGATCTTCAAAGGTTATATCAGCAAGCTCGTGCTCCAACTCCTCCTCTTCCTATTAACATAAAGAAGATCAATTAGATGAATGAAGAATATTTGGAAGACATGAGGAGTAAAAAGTTTCTCGAATGAAAGTGAGTGTTCACTCTTCTGTTACCTCTTCAGAGGCCTCTTTATCTTGTTTGTTGGGCTCCCTCCTGTTAAGAGGGCTAGAAAACATAAATTTCTCAGTTCCCATGGACACTCTGACTTTTGATGTGTTCTGTGCAGGAAAATCTCAATGTTAGATTCTTTTAGTTCTAATTCCTGAGTAGCTTAATATGAGGCAGACCACAGCAGAATCAGTATAGTCAAAGGCGAGAGGCGGTAAATGGCGCAAAGGGGCCAAAACATGGCACTAGGCTCGCCCGGGCGACTTGAGGCTCTCCCGATTATTAAAATTTTAAAAATATATATATCATGACTAATAGATATAATCATTAAAACAAAAAATAACACAAAAGGACCAAATTACATTGTTCAAATTTATATTATAAAAACAATTAACGTAGTAGGAGGAGGAGGATGGAGAGGGGGTTGTTGGGTATGGGAAGGGGTTCCCCTTAATTGGGAGGGGAGCAAGGATGAAGGGTGGTCCGAGGAGAAGGAGAGGGAGGAGGAGGTATGGGAGAGGGTTGCTGGCGGTTGGGGTGGCTGTCTGATTGTTGTCGGTTGAGTTGCTGTCAGTTGGGTGGCAGTGGGTTGTTGTCGGTTGGGAGGGGAAGAAGGAGGAGGAGGAGGCTGTTGGGGAAGCTGGCGGGTGGCCGCAGCGAAGCGAAGGGGGAGAAGACGCTGGCCGCGGGGGTGAAAGGATGATACGGAGAAAGCCGCTGGCGTAGGGAGGAGTAGGAGGCTATCGGCGCAGGGAGGAAGAGGAGAAGACGGCTGCGACGAGGCGAAGAAGAGCGGACGCCGGCGGCGAGCGTAAAGGAAGAGACAGGGGTAGACGCCGGCCGCGGGGAGACGTAAAGAAAGAGACAGGGGTGTGGCTACGTCGAAGGTGGAGGCAAGAGGGAGGGGAGACGTTGGCGGCGGGGGGAGGGG
>LVTN01000218.1:79579-125449 GCA_001649415.1 Musa itinerans | reverse complement strand
AGACGCTGGCGGCTATGGCGGAGTGGGCGACGGCGAAGGAGGAGGAGAAATAGATAGAGATATACCGACGACATGCCCGCTGGAGGAAGACGCTGCCGCCGCCGCCGTTCGTCGATGGAGAGGAAGCTGCTGCCACCGCCGTTCGCCGATTAGGTTTCCACGGGTCGTCCCGTCGCATGTGTGCGCCGGTTTGTGTGTTTGTGTGAAGATTCGTTGATCTGGTTCGATCGAACCGGATCCAGTAAACTCGATCCTGTCCGATTTGAATCAGGCGGTCGCCTGAGCCGCCCAGCGGCTACGCTCAGGCACGCGCCGCCAAAGTGAAGGGCTGTGGCCCACCGATCGGGCGCTCGGGCCGTGCGTGATCAAAGCACCTGACGCGCTAAGTGCTCATCAATATAATAATAATAATAATAATATAATTATTAAAATAAAAATTAGAAGTTTCATATCATTTCATATTCGAATTATCACCACTAAGTATCAAATTATATTCATTTAATCATCTACAAATTATTAAGGTACTAAATTATCCCAACTAGAAAAATAATAAATTGGCTCTATGGGAGCCAAGAGCGAGTGCTAAGAGCGATAGGAGGTAAGGAGGAGATGTCATGCCCTTCGTGAATTATCACATTCAAGAAGTTATGACCCTGTCTTAAATCGATAATATTAAAATTTCATCAACAATCCAATCCAAGATCCAAACTAACATTTGTGGACATTGAGAAATATTCAATTATCATTTACATCCATAAAATCTGTGTAATTTATAATTATACACCACATCACTCGACAATTCATATTTATGAAAACCCAAGCTAACTTAACAAAACATTAACCACACTAATAAATCCACAAGAGTAAGAATTTATATAATAAAAAACTCCAATCATTTACCATGAATTCATATGATCATAAACTAAACATAACATTCTAAAATTTTAAATGTGAGAGGTCTTTTAAAATGTTTACAAGATATATCAATTCAAAACTATCGATAATATTTCATTACATATAAAATATGCTTCTACAACAACCATAATATATCCATTGATAAGACTTATCCATTGATAAGACTTGCCTAAAATCTGAATAGCTTTCCATTACTTCAACCCAATTCTAAAATTCCGATAATATTTCATTACATATAAAATATGCTTCTACAACAACCATAATATATCCATTGATAAGACTTATCCATTGATAAGACTTGCCTAAAATCTGAATAGCTTTCCATTACTTCAACCCAATTCTAAAATTCCAGTGACTGATAAGCTAATCTGAAAAATTTATATAATAATGGAGTGAGCTACAAAACTCAACAAGTGACAAACATAACAATGGCAAGAGAGGATAGTTTCAAATAAATTTGATATCAAAACGCATCGTAGAGATACAAGAGTTCATAGATATATCTCATTAGAAATAGAATCGTAAATGTCATTTCATTCAAAACTTATTTGGTTCATAACAAATGGAGTAAAGAGTAATTGGAGCATATCAATGGCGTATGAAATATTTTGGAGAATATTAATGACATATAAAATATTTCAGAGTATATTAATGACATATGAAACATTTCGGAGTATATCAATGACATATGAAATGTTTTAGAGCATATTAATGATAAATAAAAATATTTTAGAATATATCAATGGCATATAAAATGTTTCAAAGTATATTAATGGCAAATGAAACATTTCAGAGCATATCAATGACGTATGAAATATTTTGGAGCATATCAATGACATATGAAATATTTCGAAGCATATCAAAAGAACAAATACGAAACAAAAGCTTAAATGTTATATTTTACGCTGTATTCATTTCATTCTTATCCAAAACGCACACACAAATATATAACTAAAATTTTGGATATCATATCAAATACATATAAGGTAAAGTGGGATCATAATATAATATGGTTTATCCGTTTTTGATTGACCACCAAATTAAGTCTCCCAAGTCTATGAGCTTCATCCACCCACGTCTGAGTAAAATTATAGGGGGTTGACAAAGATTTATATTATCTCACAAGTACTACAATACAAAAGGATATCGTGAACAATAAAATTGACGCATATCAGAAGCACATGTGGAATGAAACATACATGTGTCTTTATGAGTCAATATAATGTAAACATATTTCTTCAAAAATATATTCAAATTTAAAAGAAAATAAAAACAAGAGCATACATGGATTCTAAGCAATCACATATAGCTTAATTGAAGAAAGACTGCTAGATGAATTCAATATCTAAAGAGATAAAACTAGAATAAGCACATTTGACGAAAGTTTTGTTCTAGTAGATTTTACGAGGGATATTTTATAAATAATTTGAACTATCAATTATACTCTAATTTACTTAAGAAGGGTATTGTTGAAAATATATTTTAATCTACTTTAATAATATTATGTATTTATTCATAATATTCCTTTTCTTCATTTTCTTTAGTTATAGAATGTAATTATAAATTAGCAAAGGAAAATTACAGAATTACGGATCTTTACGGGGACCGCCAACCCAAACGAATTGCCTCTTCTCTGTCTCTCAATCGCCCGTTCCCATGGCGGCGGATATGGAATCGATGGCGGCGGCGATCGGGGTCTCCATTCCCGTCCTCCGTTTCCTTTTCTGCTTCGTGGCCACGATTCCGGTGAGCTTCGTGTGGCGGGTCGTCCCCGGGACGCTCCCCCGCCACCTTTACGCCGCCCTCTCGGGGGCGGTTCTGTCCCACCTCTCCTTCGGAGCCTCCTCTAACCTCCATTTCCTCATCCTCATGGCCATGGGATACGCTTCCATGGTCCTCGTCCGCCGCTACGCCGGCCTCATCACCTTCTTCGCCGGCTTCACGTACCTCATCGGATGGTAAGACCTCGCTCCGATTCACGCCCAGTCGAGCTTAATTTTCTCCTATCATGTTGGATCCCCGGTGCTTTGTTTCGCGATGTACTGCCATTTAGATGATTGGGAAGACTGGGGGGCTTTGATTCCGTGAAAGATGATTCTTTTACTTGATGTGTTCTAAGTTTTCAGTAGAAACGGGCATTGATAATCACTTTACCTTATCCTGGATATGTTTATGGTGCTTTGACGATCCTGTTTGCTTGTTGGTTTTGTGGTTTGCATGGTGTGAAGATATTCGTACTGTCTTGCAAGCGTCATAAATAAGAATTTATTCTTTCTTTTGATATCTGATCTATGATAAGTTCATTCCATGAGAAGTCATGGTCCTCTGTTCTGAGTTAAGAAGGCACAATTATACCACTGCCTCTCTTTTGACACCTACAAAGAAGTGCAGTATCAGATTTAGGTGATATATGCTGTGAAACACGTGGCACGCGTCTTTACAGCTATATGTCCAAAGGTAGGTTCTTTTTACCCTTGAACGGAAAAAGTGACATATGTGGTCATTCTCATGGGGACAATTTTTTTGTACAGTGATAAATATCACTCAGTGGCATCTTAAATAATCTGAATTGCTTTTCTTTTCCTATTTATATCTAGCTACTTTTCCCGTGATCTGAGTTTCAACTAAAAATGTAAAAAGGATCAGTGGATTAATTGAAACCAAGCTTGAAACTTGATACTTCTGGCTGTTTCAGACAAAACCATATGTACTTCGAATTTTAGATCTGGTCTTGGCATGGCTTTGGCTTGTTTGAATCGATATTGGTTGTACTCCAGTCCCGTTCATTTGTGTTTTTTTTTTTTAATTCCAAAATCATCATCTACCCACTACCCTATAGAAATGAGAAATTTCTCTTTAAAAACCCTTTGTTTTTGGATAGAAGTCATTATATTATCTTTTTAAGTGTCTAATTGTGTTCTCTTCTTGACACATTTTGTTAATTGCCTTCTTTTATAGCCATGTGTATTACACGAGTGGGGAAGCATTGAAGGAAGGAGGGATTGATGCAACAGGTACTGAAGTTTTGCTGGCATTAATAAAATTTTTCATTAATTAATCATTAGTTTTATCTTTTTTCATTGGTTATTTCTTGCTGAGCTATAACTTCTGAAGGCATGCATTACATGCTTCAAATTAAACACAATTTTTCATCTTTTGTTTGGTTTAGAAGTTGGGTTTATATATTTTCTGGGGCATATTTGCATATTTAATTTTCCTCATTTGATTTTAAAAAAAATCGCACGGAATAAAGCTTATCTTATCTCTGTTTGTAGAATAAGGGTGGTATTTCAGCTTTGAGAGAATATAGATTATTTGATTCGACGTACCTATTAGACCTGGAAGAAATTGTTTATTAGGGTCTTCAACTCTTAACCTTTGAAGATAATTCATTCTTCAGGATTTTAATGCAAAAGTAAGCGTTAATTATAAAGCATATTTAGACAAAAAAAAATGATATTTGCTGTTGAGCTGTTGTCACAATACTGCTTGTTTGAGGTGTGAACTAATTGTAGTCCTAGTCACGATAACCAACAGAAATGGACCATAAACAAATGAAGAACATCAATTCTCATTTAATCAAATACCATGTTCATTGAAGTTGGGCAAATGCGTGAACAAACTCTATGATGCATAGGTTTGTAACATGTACAGTATTGTTTTGTTTGTTATCCTTTGTCACACAGTTGCTGATAACAGCTTGCAACAGTGAATCATTTCTGGCCTTTTTTCTGAATTTTCAGGAAGGAGGTGAAGAAAACAGGTTCCTCTGAATTTTCTTCACTGATAAACTAAATTTTGCATGCTGCTGCATTGACAAGCTTATGCAGGTTGTCCTTCTGATCTTACTACTATTTCATTACCTTAGATTTTTGATAAACTTAGGCAAAATACAATAAACCTTTCTTTTTTCTTTTTCAAATTGCACCTTTTTGTTGCAATGATTGAATAGAATAGATGGATATATGTAAGGATATCTACCTATTATCTACAAATAATGCAGTAGCAGATATATCAAGTCATTTGTTTGTTCTTTTGAAAGAAAAAAAAAGCTTATCTACGATGAATGGCATGCAAATCCATTCTCAAAAGTTGAAACTCTGGGAGAGCCCTTTCACAATGGAAGCATGCTTTGGAGAACTCATTTTGGGCCAACAAAAACACTTACATACAGGCATGTACATAGAAGGGGTGGGCCAGATGGCCGCAATGGTGGGGGGGGGGGGGGGGGGGGGGGGGGTGGGAGCTTTGGCACTCTCCTTGACAGGTGCCATGCAGTTGTCCTTGGCACGGGAAGCAACAAACTGAGACTTGTAGTATCTCTACTCAAGGCATGCTTGTGGACAAGAATCTGGATTGACTTATAAGAATCTAGGATGTAATGGATGTACTAATCGTCAACTTAGGTTTAAACATTTTGGTTTTATAGTTCAGACTAAACGATTTAGTGAGTCCGTTATTATATTTAAAGGAATTGATTAGGAAAGGATTACTTGTAGATAAAACTAGGGAGCATATCATAGCATGAAGTCACCACAGGGTTGGGCTTTATATGCACCATGCTAAGGTTCTTTTAGGCCTTTAACGAGGATATCAAGCCTTGATTTAATTTTACATTAAATGTGTGAAAGAATTTATATTGACTTATAAGTTCTACTGTTAACTTGATTTTAAACATCTTGGCTTAGTGGCTTAGATGAATGTACTACTGTTAACTAGGGTTTAAATATTTTTGGTTATTGGTTCAGGTTCAAAAAGTTAATGGGTTCTATCAGGCTGGGTTGTGACAGTGTTTCCCAAATGATTCTCTTATTTTTCATGTACATGAAATTGCTTTAATGAGTTCAGGAATACTTCAAGTTAAACTGAAAGAAAATTGACTAAAGATTGCCTAGATCTTAATTGTGTGAGCATGAGAAAAATTTTGTTGAGTTCATTTCTGTTCATAGTGCTGATTCTTTCCTATCCGGATACGTAGGTTTCAAAAGGACTCTTGCATGATTCTTTGGCAGCACGAGCTGAACTATTGTCACGATGTTAAAATCTAGTAATGATGAGATACTGTTCATCTAATAAATTTAGGCAATTCTGTATACTGATAAACAGTGTCTAAGTTGATGTCTCTTAATATTGACACTGATTGGAATATTCATAGTGTGAACTTATTCTTTTAAAGTGAAAAATAAGAAATATTAACTCCTGAAGACTGCATCTATAGAAAAAGATGCCACTTTTTATTTTTCAGATTATACATGAACCTGCATTGTAATAGGATGACTCTTTGGTAGTGACTTTCTACCTTTACTGTCTAGGAAGTCTGGTTCAGTATCTAGTAAGAAGTATTAAATTTTGTAATCATCTAATCACCAACATTCAGAAGTATCTTAACTTTTAATTCCTGTAGAGGTATCTTAACTCTTGAGCTCATAAATGATCTTTCTGTTGCAGCAAAACTAATCTTTGACATACGGATTTATGCTAGTTGGAAACACTATTCAACATCTGTATGACTGCATCATGCTTAAATAGTGACTCAGGGTTTCCCCTTTTCTCATTATAGGAGCTCTCATGGTGCTAACTCTTAAAGTCATATCTTGCACAATGAATTACAGTGATGGGCTGCTTAAGGAAGAAGACTTGCGTGTGGCTCAGAAAAAGAATCGATTAATTCATTGTCCCTCTTTATATGAATATATCGGTTACTGTCTCTGCTGTGGAAGCCACTTTGTAGGGCCTGTCTATGAAGTAAACGATTATCTTGAGTGGACAGAACACAAAGGAGTAAGTGCATCATGTCATTTTTTCTTTACGTGATTTGATGTAGATTAACTCTTCACCTTTCCTCCTAGATTATGTTCTGTGGTTATAGTTTTTTGAATTTTATCCAGATTTGGGCTGCTTCCGGTGACAGACAATCGGCATCACTTGGTGCAGCATTACGTGCTTTGCTTCAAGCTGCAATATGTATCGGTTTATACATGCAACTGGTACCACATTATCCACCTTTTCGGTTCAATGAGCCTGTATACTATGAATGGGGTTTCTGGCAAATTCTGTTCTACCAGTACATGTCTGGATTCACTGAACGTTGGAAGTACTACTTTATATGGTCAATCTCAGAAGCTTCTATTATCATATCTGGTTTTGGGTTCAGTGGTTGGTCAGATTCTTCTCCTCCTAAAGCACTGTGGGGCCGTGCAAAAAATGTTGATATTCTTGGGATGGAGTTTGCTACTAGTGCAGTTCAGTTGCCGCTTGTATGGAACATACATGTCAGCACTTGGCTACGTCATTGTAAGTTCATAAACCTTTTTTTTTAATGGATTTGGTTATTATATGATGTTTCTTGTTCGATCTAAAACCACAAATATTGATGTGAGCTTCTAAATACGCATAGATCTAAGTTGATCTTGGTCTGGTGTAACTTCTTATTAGGTAAAATTGCTTTTGGATTGTGTCGATATTCGACTGTTGTACATAAAATGTGTGTATTGACCGTTTAAACATGTGGATGTCTCCTAATGCATGTGTGCATATTCATATGCCTTCTTCGACACATCCTTTGCAGATGTCAATGTTGAAACAACAGTATAGTTGAACCTGTTATGTAGCCAGACTGCCAGAGAAGCTTGGTGTTTATTAGTTATTGCTACTTAATTGATTTTCACCTGTTGAATGTGTTCACCTTTCAAAGAGGTGTCAGCAGAGTCGAAGAACTCCTTAGTGTGGTTTAAAGAACTTGAATGCACTTATCAAATTTGCAAGGATACAGTGTAACGGAAACTCTATTATTTTGTTAAGTTTATGCCTGTTTTTCACTTTGCTTAGGTAGTCAGAGTGAGTATTATTTTCAGTTCTAATATGTTATGGTGTGTGTTGTTGCTATTACATGTTGCTAAACTTTAACTAGTTCTATTGTGATTTGTTTTGCCCATAGTTTGAACTCTTTGCTAATTTCACAAATTTATACCACACGATCTGCCATGAGATCTAAGAGGCCATTTTGAATCATACAAATTTATGTGATCTGAGAGCATGTAATCTGAGAGACCATAGCTGTTACTCTTCTGCTAATTAAGTTGATTTATTGAGTAGAATCTGTAACCTGTGAGGCCATTTTGTTCCAGATGTTTATGAAAGGCTCATTCAGAAAGGGAAGAAACCTGGATTCTTTGAGTTGCTGGCTACACAGATGGTTAGTGCTGTTTGGCATGTAAGTTATGCATAACCTTTCTGAAAAGCTTAAATATCATATGAGATGTTTTACATGGAGAAAAGTTTTACTTGGCAGTTTCGTAAGTCTTGAGCTGTTTGTTTGTATTTGATTCTATTTAAGTCTACATGCAAGTATTAGCCCATTAAGAGCTAATGATCTTTATGTTTTACAGTGTCAATTTCTTTGTTCATTTGATCTCTTAAAGTTATTTTAGACTTTACTGCTAGGTAGTTGTCTGTCAATGCTATTCAAAACAAACATTACCATTTTAGATCCATTGGTATTATAAATAGGACTGCAGTTTATCCATATTTTTCTTTTCTTTTGTGTTTGTTCTATACTAAACTTGCCTATGCAAAAATGTCTGCTGCTAATAATTTCTCTCATACCTGTACAGGGACTGTACCCTGGATATATCATATTTTTTGTTCAGTCTGCATTGATGTTTGCAGGTTCGCGGGGTAATTCTCTACCAAAATTTTGTCTAAATGTTGCTATTTTCATCTTTATTTTATTTCATCATGAGTGTTGTCTGAAGTGTTTTAACTTTCTTTTCCTTTGAATTGAACAGTAATCTACAGATGGCAACAAGCTGTCTCCCCAGAGAATCTTTTGTTCAGAAAGATGCTGATGCTAATGAATTTTGCCTACACTCTCCTCGTTGTCAATTGTTCCTGCATTGCTTTCATGGTTAGTTAGATCATGGTTCTAGTATTTTGCACATAGCCATATTTAGGTTTACAATTGCAAATAGTACAAGTCATTCCAGCCTCATCTTCTTTTGTCATTATTATGCTCAGTTCTGTCCTCCTTTAGCATTAGAGATAAATTATAATGATTCCTTGGGTCCTTCCCCGACACTTTCCGCACAAGTGAATTATTCGTGATGAGAATCACCAAACCTGGCCATTATTTTAGTATGTTTCTTGCTGAAACCCACAAGAAAACATGATGTCATACTCCTAATTCCTAAATGCAATGTTACTTATTTCTGTACTAGATATCTTAATCTGTAGCATAGGCCTTTGGTTGATGTTTTTTTTCTTTTTCTTGAAGGTTTTGAGGCTGAAAGAGACCCTTGCAGCTTACCAGAGTGTATATTTTGTTGGCACCATCGTTCCCATCATATTTATCCTGCTTGGTTATGTTATCAAACCAGCAAGACCTGCAAGGTCCTAGACAGAAAACCCAATACGCCAAGAAGGTTCTTTAGTTTTTGTTGTTGCGCTGACAGAAGAGGTGGTGAACGTTGCAACTTCTGGTTATGGGATTTTCACCCTGATCCAGAGTTGGTCGAGGATATTTGTCTTTATGAATGCAGCTCTATTTCTTCATCTCTCTTCTTGTGTAAGCTAAGACACTTGGCTTCAGAAACTTAATTTTATTTTCTAACTATGCTAATTTCATCAGCATTGTTGTGTTGGTGTTCAACATTTCTGTGTGACCTCCAAAGATTGCATCATTCCAACATCCTGTTCTATGAGATTTCAAGTATATCAAGAGATAAGAACTCAAAGACAGTGGCAACCCCCTTCAGAGATGAATGCCATCTTTTATTCTAGGTCTCTTCTGTTAATTAGGTTTAGCCATCTCTATATCTGATTATGTTATTGATTTGCAAGATAATCATAACTAATCATGTATATGATTTTTAACCATTCAGATAAGACAGTTTTAGAATCCAGTCAACTCCAATGTGGTCCATCAGTATGCTAATTCTCTATGTGTCTCTCTTGAAGTAAACTTGGGGCAAAGTTGACCTAATGGGAATGACATCTCATGGCCAATCTGTCAATGACTGCAACAGGCTGTCATTGTTTCCAAGAGACAAAATTTTAATTTTAAATGGAGGAAATGAGAATTAACTTTTGACTGGAAGCCTCTGAAACTATTCTTTACTATATCATTTAATGACCAAAATGTTCTCAGTGATCTTTCTCTTGGTCTACTCTAAAACAGTTCCTATCAACAGTGGGGGGGAGTGTTCTATTATTTGTGTTGTGTCATCTTTCCATTTGCTATAGAGTTTATGCCTGACTTCAATTAGCTAATAAAAACTTCTATCCATCACTGTCAAATCTTGCTGTTGAGATCTCAAAGTGATTGCATATGGAAGTTTTAAGGACCTGTCAAATAAATAAAGAATAGAATCATAGATCACTTGGTTCTTTATGCAACTGATACAGGAGTACCTATCCAATAAATAAAGAGCTTTAATAACCTTGTCTCTGCTACCAATATGCATTTCCATGCATGGCCACACAACCTTGCAAAATTTACTTTTAATATACATTTCCTTTTATTTTGTGTATCATGAATATCTCCCACTCTTTTTCTTTTGAACACATGATTTAGGTGCCATATTTGCTATAGTCGGTGGGAATTCATTTCATACCTAACTCATACTTCCTTGTGCTAACTACTTCAGAATCATGAATCAATAATCACCCTTTCATATTGAGTACTCTTTCTTAATGGAGGTCTAGTGACTCATAATTTCAATACTTGGCATAGACTTGGTGAGTTCTTAAGCAAAAGTCCTCAGATCAATACCAGCAAATATGGTTGGTGTATGTATTTGGTTGGTGTGTTCATATCAATGGCATAAGATCAGGATATCAAGCAGTCGGTAGACAGTCCAGTGACTTTGTGTGCATCTTCTAATCTTTGGCTGATGCTAACTCTCATGTCTCTTGGGAGTCCAAATTTGATGGATACTGATAGATGGAACTCTGAAGTAGATGGACTCAATGTGACTCACCACCTGCATCAACTTGAACTTACCCCCACCATCTGCTGTTCTGGGTCTCAGCGATCCAGCTCTAGAACTTTGCTCTGCAATCCATTTGTTCTGGTGAATCCCTCTCATACTTTGAACTGGAGGTTCACTGGATCATTTTTGGTGATTCCCTCTCATACTTTGAACTGGAGGTTGACTGGATCTTTTTTTATCTTTGGTTCGTATTTCTGTGTTTCTTTGGGGATAAAGAAAACAAGTTGAGGTACTAAATAGAAAAAACCTTGGGACTCTTTTAAGTTGTTTACATGTCTGGTTTCTTCTTAGCATGCTCTAGAGACAACGATTGTAATGTTTTCTACATTTACTGATAACGCATGCATTCACATATGATTTGATTGTGTTAGAAACTTCTCCATTCTTGTGGGCAAGAATATAAGCTCTTGATTGATGAAGAATTCAACTTTCTTGTTTTCACACTGACTAGGAAAAGTTGAAAGCTTCATCTTAACCATTACAATTGACAGCAAATGGTACATGAGTGACTTCTTAACCACTTCATATTAGCCACAGCTGAAATTTAGATACTTTTTGTTGGAATTTTAGCAGATTGGATTTCTTTATCGTTACTGTATTATGGTGATGATTACATGAGTGACTTCTTAACCACTTCATATTAACCACAGCAGAAATCTTTGTATTCATCTGATTTAATATTCAATTTAGATGTTTTTTGTTGGACTTTTAGAAGATTGGTTTTTTATTGTTATTGTATCATGGTGGTTTCAGTGCCTGTGCTGAACTTGGAGAAAGTTTATGAAGCTTCAACTTTTTTTTTTTTTGAGGCAGGCTTTAGCTTCAATCTAGTTTAATTTTGATGATTTATTTATCCTATGATCTTTTAGACAATATAGATGGCAAAAAAGTATGACAACCAGTACAGTAGGACATGAGGTTTTCATGATGAACATTCTGTGGATTATATTGTCTGAATGAATTGTTTAACAGGAGCCAGGATTCAACCTTGTTGCAGATTTTGGTTTTGCTTATATGCACATCATGAAGAACACCAGGATTTCAGTATCTGATTGACTGTATCCTTGGCATTATCTTTTTGTTGACTAACATGATATTTCTTAGCTAGCTCTGGGGGGGAGACAATAAAAGTAGAGGCTCACTTGATTCTTGTGAAGTTTCTCAAGCGACATCCAGAAGTTGGTGCACACAGGAAGCTTTGTCAAGGATGGAGAAATCTGACCTAATGGTATCACGAGAAGCCTAACTTTTATCTGTTAATTAATTTAATCTGTTTGTGCATGCACATAATATAGTCATAGAATGGAAGGGGCATAATCCTGTATCATCAAATCATTATGGTTTGATCTGCATGAAAAGCATAAACAGTTTGTCATCATTCTCCTTCTCTAAAAGAAGAAAAAAATAAAGCTCATCATCATTATGTTAAGTCTTGTGGGTGATCCTAATCCAGCTTTAAACTTGCCAATGTGTCTTAATTCCAGGATCATGATTAGTTAAAGTGACCTTAAAGCTTGTTCAACATGCATTATTCTAGGAACAAAAAGCAGGAAGCACTACTGTGACATGTGACATCTGAATGTTTTGTGAAAGACAAATATGTTTGGTTGTCAAGCTTTTATGTGATGCATTTTGTTTGGGTGGACTCAAAAGATGCTATTTAATCTCCCTATGGACATGAAGCCTTTTTGCCTATCTTTTATGACCAGAGACTTTTGCTTGTTGGTATTCATGTCTTTTAGTCTGCACATATTGCTTGGAAAACACATGGACCAATCTCTATCAAATATTAGTCCTAAAAAACTTAAATATCTTTAGTGCTGAAGTTTTTTATGTTATAAAATAAAAAATAATAATTAAAAGATGAGTAAATTAAGATCGATAATAAAAAGAGTGATAGAGAAAGAAATTACAAAAGAAATATTTTGAGTATTAATTGAAAATTGAACTGTTCTTAGTTTGACAAAATGAGATTCATATAGTTGATCTGAAATAGTTAGATTGAACTATGACAGCTGATTTTTGTGGCATATCAATATAAGGTGGTTTTATTTTTTTTTATTGATTGAGATATTTTCATAGAGTTTAATAACCCCCTATCTCTAACATATGTAAAATGTGAGACATGATTCACATGATACAACAATAAGATTAAGTTATAGTAACCATGAATCACAACAAATATGATGAGCAATCAATAGAAGTTTATTTGCCATGAACTATTTACTTCTTTTTTTTTATAAATGGTAGGGTGTGCTAGAATTAGAATTTTATAAGGTGTCAACTTCAGCAATAATTGAAGTATTTTCTGTTTTCATTGTCAAGAAAGGTGACAGTACTTTAGGAATTTTAGGTAGGAAGGCATTTTTGTTAAGAGTTTAGAAATGATATTTTATTCTGTTAAAGTTATTTTATTTTTAGGAATTTTTTTTTGTAAAACAATCTTTTATTTGGTAGTTTTATAAATAGTGTCCTAAAAAATAGAAGAAAAAAAAACTCTCATCCTTTTTTCTTTCCCCATTGATTGCAATATGTTTTTTTTTTCTTTTTGCTTGTTCCAGTAAAAGAGATTTAGTCTATTTTTCATAATTATATTTGTATTAGAGATAATATCGATTGAAATTTGAGATTATCCCCAAATTCATTTCTTACCTTTTATCTTTTAATTCCTTTATTTAATCTTTCTTAGTTCCTTTAATCATACTTGATTATTTTATTATTTCTTTAGCCTATATTAATTATGGTCCATTTGGTAAACGAGCAAATAATTAGTGTCCTCTCTGCCTTACACAACAAGTACATGTCACCTATTTGTTGTTATGCAATTATTAGCTGTGCTTCTTAATCATTCGACAAACGTTTTCCTTCTATACGTGTCACCATCTCATCACGATGGATCGATCACGATCCGACGGTCACCAGCGGTCCGATTGATGTCGCACCCAACGCCTTTTGTCCTTTAGCAGGATGCTATACCGTTAAGCATGCGATTCCGTCGATACATAATACTAATTATCCCCTCTTTACACCCATTGATGATGAGATTAATAATACGGCAGGCTTTATGCGGTAATTATTTCTTAATCATGTACAGCGCGCAGATCCGACGGCCCTGGCAGCGCCCACGTGGCTCCTCGGACGAGACCATCAAGTTCTCGGAGTGTCGGTGGGCGCGGGGCCCGCGGTGCAGGTAGCCGACGTAGGAAGCCGGCCCCACCGGCTCGTGTCGGCCGATACGATCCGCGTGGGGTTCCAGTCACCAGGCGGGTATGATGGTGGGTGACTAGGAAAGAAAGTAACGGGTGGAATCCTGGGGAATTAAGACACGTGAAGGTGTCCGTTGACCACGAGACAGAGAGCGGGTCCCGCGAAGCGATTCGTCCCGACGCGTGGGTAGGTGGAGTTGAGCGTCATTATTGCTGGACTCGTATCGTTTTGGACCGGTTTAACAGATAATTAAGAGGGATGACGTAAAGCGTGTCGGTTTCCTCGTGGCGTGTGAATATAACGGGATGTTATGTATCGGCTTCGCTACTGTGTCGTGCTTTTGGTCGTGTTGGCATCCTGTTGTTGTTTCTGCTCGGTTCGTGGCTTCCTCACCGATATAAATATCCGCTTAGTCTACCCGTTGTGTTCGTGTCTCCGTTAACACGATTCATCCCCCCCTTCCTTCCTCCCTCCCTCCCTCCCTTCCTCTCCACGAAGCAAGAAAGCGGAGCTTGGAGAAGCAGTTCGTCTCCTTCTTGGCCTAAATTTTGGCTCGTGCTCGACGAGTTGTGGACTTCGTTTGTGGATTTGGGAGGAAAGTCGCGGTCTTTGGGTTGGTTGCTGCTCTGTAGATCCTCCGGATTCCGAAGATATGAAGAGCAAGATGCGGTCGAGGACAGGCGAGAGAGCGGCAGCTTTCAGCCCCATAAAGGAGTCACCGCCGGCGGAGAAGGCAGCGGAGTGGGAGGTCAGGCCCGGGGGGATGCTCGTCCAGAAGCGCGATCCCGACGCCGACGCCGTGGCCGCTCCTGTACCCGCTATCCGCGTCAAGGTCAAGTACGGCGCCGTGTACCACGAGATCTACATCAGCTCTCAGGCCACCTTCGGTAAGAACTCGAACCGGCGTTTTCTGTTTCTTCTCCTTGCTGTGGCGGTTGGTCCGGCCAAGGCGGTCGACGAATTGACTGAATGAGTGTGGCGGCGCAGGGGAGCTGAAGAAGGTGCTGTCAGCCAGGACGGGGCTGCACCCGCTCGACATGAAGCTGATGTACAAGGATAAGGAGAGGGAGTCGACGGCGTTCCTGGACATCGCCGGCGTGAAGGACAAGTCGAAGGTGGTGTTAGTGGAAGACTCCACGGCGCAGGCCAAGCGCCTCCTGGAGATGCGCAAGACCGACAAGATGGAGAAGGCCGCCAAGTCCATCTCCGCCATCAGCCTCGAGGTCGATCGGCTCGCCTCCAAGGTAATCGTTCTCCCACCCACCATTGTCCATCCTTCTCTCAACAGTAATCTCCGTAGGATCGTCATCCTGAGGACCTTCCATTGACCGACTAGGTGTCGGCGTTGGATGGGATCGTGAACAAGGGCGGGAGGGTGGTGGAGACGGACGTGACCAATCTCATCGACTCGTTGATGAACGAGCTGATAAAGCTGGATGCAATCGTCGCCGACGGGGACGCGAAGCTGCAGAGGAGAACGCAGGTCAGATCAATTCCTCGCCTTGTCGGCTAGGCGTTTGCTCAATTCGGTTGCTTGGCGATTGATTCCTTGCTTGGAACAGATTAGGAGAGTGCAGAAGTATGTGGAGACCCTGGACGCGATCAAGATCAAGAACTGGGTGCCGCGAGGAAATGGTCCCCCGGGCAAAGAACAGCCGCAGTGGCCACAGCCAATGCAGCAAAGGAGGGACTCACAACCTCAGCATCAGCAGCAAAAGATGCATTTGCAGCAATCACAGAACCAGTACCAGCACCAAAATCGTCATCAACCACCACAATCCCATTTCCAACAGCATCAGCAGCAGCTAAATAAGCTGCCGCAGCAAGCCGTGGTACTGTCGTCGATGAACTGGGAAACATTCGATTCCCTGTTCACGACATCCACCTCCACACCCACCGCCGCCGCCACCTCCACTCCCCATGCAAGGTTGGACTGGGAGCTGTTTTGAGCATGGATGCATTGCAGCCATCGGAAGGAAAGTTGCTGATGTGTGTGATTGAAGCTCTGTTGCTGCTGCAGTTAAAGAACACCAACACTTGCTTGTGCTCGCTTCCTATTCTTTGTGTGTGTATATCTACTGTTTGAGAGGGGTCTCACTGAGATCCAAGAGAAATAAATGGACTCACGATGGTCATGTCCTATCTACGTATGAAGAAGAGAGGAAGGTAAAAATGATCATATGGTGCAACGAGAGAAGAGAAGAGTGGTTATATAATGGGATTGAATTCATTGTGTTGATATGAGCTCATCATTTGGCCTATGAGAACAGCCTTTGGGACCTTGGAATGTTTTCTATGTACCAGTATCTATCTTTTAGGTGGATGCCTCAGCAATGATGATAAGGTGGATTTTGGAAGGTTCATGACCATGTCTTGGATAGTGGATATCAGTGGAACTTATAATTCTCTCTCTCTTCCTTTTTTTTTTTTTCTTAATTTCATGAGAAAACTTGTCTGTGTTGGATAGTGGATATGAGTGGAACTTATAATTCTCTCTCTCTCTCTTCCTTTTTTTTTTTTTTCTTAATTTCAGGAGAAAACTTGTCTGTGTTGGATAGTGGCTGTGAGTGGAGCTTATAATTCTCTCTCTCTTCCTCTTTTCCTTTGTTTCAGGAGAAAAATTTTCCAAATTTTTTTTCCAAAAATACCATTTGTTCCATTACTTTCAGGCATTAAATTGCTACAGCCACAAACTGGACCCCAGTGGGGTCTTGGTGGCCCCCTCATTTGGTGGATCTGTCTGTGCAGCAATGTATACCATCTGACTCAGTTGACCTGAAACTTAAATGGATGGCCCAATGCTGGCTGGTTGTACAGTTGTGCTCTTCTTGTTCTTTAGCACACTATCCACATGATGAGAAAAAGACTGCTCCTTGGATAGCATGTTGAATATAAAATATTGAGGAGTGAGATGAGTTAGAGAATATTTTTACATAATTGTCAATATATATATATATATATGTATGTATATATCATATGAACATAATGCATAATCCAAAAAATTAGTTATGAATGAGTTTTCTTTTTCTTTTTTATCTTTTGTTTGAGTTTTTAGGAGACAATCATCTAATGGTTAATGTTTATGATGAGAGATTTGGCCTCTAGGCTACATGTTTGATCCAAGTGAGCTGCTATTAAAGTACATGAAGGGGCAAACAGTAGGTAACCTTATAAATGTTCAGCCATTGCTCTATGTTGTGTGCCAGTGTACCACAATGATTGTGTTCATGAAGGGAATCATAGTTTGCCACTGTCTCTCACAGGTTAGGACACAATCACTTCTCTAGTTTTTACCCTTTATCATGATTTGATGCATACCACATATCAGTAGTTCTCTGTACTTGCATTGCCCATAGGATGCTGATATCAAATATCATTTGCAAGGATGGAGGTCCTCATGACACACTCATTTCATTCTGTAAAATGAGTTTATCCTGTAAAATGTTTCTGGGAATGGATTCTTTTTCACTTTTGTAAGTCTCATCAGATCATGTGCTTATGAAATTACTTGTAAACTTGTGTTCTTGGCAGTTGATGTATGTGCTCTTTTGGCACCACTTGGTATAGGGATTGCTTCATTCTTCAAGATACACATCTTTTCCATGTAGACTAGTATAAATTGTGGAGTATTTCAACATCTATCCTACTTTGTTTACATGAATTTAGACATAAATCCTGAATTTAAGGTGCACTATATTTAAATTATAATAAGGACAATTTTAAACAAGAGAATGTGTGGCACCTCAGTTAAATCACACATGCTTGGATGAGCTTATTATGGAAGCTTAAACTATGGTAGTTTGAAACAATAATTCATATTTATAAGATGAGAATTAATTATCCCATCAAATCGAATGACGGGACATACAAATAATTTTAATAACATTATAATATTTTTTACTAATATGAAAATAATTGATAAAAAGACCACCAAAGTAATAAATCCATGGAATCTTCACAATTTTTTTTTTCTGGGGACTTTTTTAAGCTATCATTTTTGGCAGACTATTTCCTTCTGACCCACCTTTGTTTAGTATTTATTGATTGAGAAAAAAATATTAATTATAGCCTACCAACCACAAACACCATCTTTAATGCTTCTTGTCTTATATTTTATGAGACTAGTGACCATATGCTGTGCTATGCTTCCAAGCTACCAATTCTTATCTGTCAATGGCTTTAAAGTTCACTAATGTGCTTCATCTCCATCTTTATTACAATGTTTGTTTGTCTTCTACCATATTGAAATATTCTTGTTCTTCAAGAAATTTAGTGCTGGAGAAATCTCCATATGCTCAATGAGACCAGAAACAGCAGGATGATCTATGAATCAAAATCTGCTTGTAATCTCAGGCTCACAACATAACCTGGAAATCTAATGCAAATTCAATGTAGAAAATAAAGATACTGCTACAAGGGAAGTGCATCAAGAGTTTCAAGTAAAATACAGCAACAATTTTCACTTATTTTTTTGGGCCTTGTTATGTTTGTCAAAATATTTATAAATGAAGAGTATTTTAGAAAGAAAATAAAAACTATGGATCTAAAACAACTTTTGGTGGCGGAGTATAACAAGAAGATTATCTTGCACAGTTTATTAATCTAAATGGTCTCAGTAGTTTCTGCTAACAGAAAATATACTTCATAATAGTGTCAGGATAGAAGAAAATATTCTGTGAAATTATTCTTCCTTGATTCGGAGGATTAATGTGATAAATAGTATGTCGATCGAACCCGACCTAATATCGGATATGGTGAGAGATACAAGTTCACAAGGATCATCCATGGATGGTATTGGGCTGGGCTTTACATATTCTATTAAATGATTTGCTATTAGGTTTTGATGAGAGAAATCAAATTTTGGCTTATATTGGATCTATAGGTTAATAGATATAAATTGCTGTTAACTTAAGTATAAGGATTTCAAATTATTTGATTTAAGTCTATATCAATCATGTTAACGAGTCGATTATCCTATCGAACTTCTTTATGACCAACAATTCTTACCTTCAGAATCTAATCCAACTATGGTTCAAACTATTTCTTTGCCATGATGGGTTTAATGATGAATTCTGTGAAAATATCAATTTTCATCCTCTGCTTGTCTTCAACAGTCTCTTTCATGGATTCTTTTGTTCAAGAACAGCTGAGGTATACCACCAGCTCAGATTCTTTTGTTCAGAATCTAATCCAACTCTGACTAGATAGTATAAATCATTCATTTCTTTGTCAGTGATTCAATAATCCAACAGGTTTATGCTTACAATCAATTAATTTATGCTGTTCTAACTCCACTTTGCACTTCTTTCAACCTCAGATAATCTTTATGCTAAATCACTTGCTTTCCAATGGATGCTGTCAATTTGCACTTCTTTCAACCTCAGATAATCTTTATGCTAAATCACTTGCTTTCCAATGGATGCTGTCAATTTGCACTTCTTTCAACCTCAGATAATGCTAAATCACTTGCTTTCCGATGGATGCTGTCAATTTGCACTTCTTTCAACCTCAGATAATCTTTATGCTAAATCACTTGCTTTCCAATGGATGCTGTCAATTTGCACTTCTTTCAACCTCAGATAATGCTAAATCACTTGCTTTCCGATGGATGCTGTCAATTTGCACTTCTTTCAACCTCAGATAATCTTTATGCTAAATCACTTGCTTTCCAATGGATGCTGTCAATTACTACTGAACTGTTGCTTGATGTTCTTCCAGCACTTCCCCTACTTTAATCTCCTCTCTTCTTCTGGTTGTTGGTGTTGATGTTTCAACTGCATGCCTTTGTTTGACTCCCTGCTTTTGTCTTTAGCATTGGAGTCAACATCATCATCCTCTTCAGAGTTCCCTCAGAGCCGACAATCTCAATTTTGGAATCTGCAAGCAGCTGGTAATCCTTGTCTTCTCTGGAACTGAAAGCAAGCAGAGAAGACCAAGCCACACTGAGCTCTGCTCGTTTCTGCTGCTCAGTTCAGATGGAAATGGCAGATTGCCGTAAGTATGCGTTCCCTGCCGGCTTCCACAAGACACGCCAAGCTCTTTCTCTCTCTCTCTCAAGAACAAGAACATGCATCTATGGGATCTACACCCTTTGATCACTATAATTTATGATGTAGACTAGTCTTCAACACCATCTTCTTCATCGAAAGGTGGCATGATTAGTCCCTCTCTCTCCTTCTCTGTTCTGGGCACTGTTCATGGCCCCGAAAAGGAAGATTAAGAATGCAGTGGCACCACTTTCTGCAAGCACTAACAGTGGTTACTGACACTAAGATTTCACGGCCAGATTCAGTGTCGATGATGGTGTTTGAATGCAGAGTGGAAGTCCTTATCACCATTACCACTAGGGCATGTGCACTCCTCTCAGAATCATCTTGATGAGCGAATCAGCAGGTGGGCATATGATCAGTGAGCACAAAAAGATGGTCCTCGACCTGGTGGATTTAAGCTGTGATTTGGGGACCAATCGAATGAATCATATAGCGTGAATTGCTCCTCTCGTGGATATTTTTCCTGGCAGTCGATGGTGGACAAGATCTTTTAGCTTCAGCCATCCAATAATTGGTGAGCTCAAAGCATGCATGTTCTTCTGCGTCATCCACCATGCAGGCTGGACAGCGTCCTCAGACGCAGGCCTGATCGTTTACTTGAATCTTACTCATTTTTAATCCTGCAAACAAGATTAGACTTTTTGTGTCGAACAGTTGGGGAGTGATTAGAGTAATCGGGGGAGATGACACTGCGGCGTACTGGTGACCTTTGGGGGTGCCGAAAAGCCCGTAACGCTTTAGCTAAGCGTTGCTTGCTTCGATCCTGCAGTCGCCCTCTCATTAAACTAGTCGACGACTGCAGCTCCGGAGGAACAAGTTGATCCTGGAAACTCGTGGGAGGGATTGGCTCTGCTTGTACTTGTTGGTATATTCTTATACGTGCATGCGTGAACAGGGCGACTAGGTATCCAATCCAAGTTGCTCCAAGAATCTTCTGGGCTCCACCTGCATCTCCAAGGATCAGATGAGTCCTGCCACTTTGGTGAGAGCAGGGATGGATAGGCCTCTGTAACTTCGTCTCTGGCTGGAGCAGAGTCATGGAGGTGAAAGAGATGGGGTTGGCTGTGTCTGTGCAAGATGATGATGGTCCACAATTTGATCGCCTTTTCCCGTGTGCTAGTGGAGTACTCGCAGGTTTCTTCCGGATTGACTGCGTGCTCTGCGAGTTTGGGCTCTGTTTCTTCCATGCAAGCTTCAAACTCTCTTCGATTGGAGCTGTACTCGTTTGACCGAGTAGGCGACGATCTAATTGGTGAGTCAACAACTTGGACGACGGATCAACCTGCACAACTTGGAGCCAAGTTGAACGGTAATGGAGTTGCAATGTATCGGGAAGGGGCGGCCAGCAGCGAATCACTGTAGAGAGAGACAGAGAGAGAGAGAGGATTGAAGATTCGGAGAAGTCGAGTGGTGTGAAGCTTGAGGAGTTTTATTGTTCTTCCCTTTTGCTACAGTATTTGATCCCTTCACATGCGAAAAGATCACAAGAATTTGGGTGATGGCGACGAATGGAAGAAGAGATGAAGCTCAATCGACTACTGCGTAATGCAGTCAATCGGTCAATGGTTTGACCAACAAATGAATCGCGCGCGCACACACAGACTTCTCATTGTTATTGCGCTCCGAGCTTTGCGGCTTGCTTGATTGCGTCGAGATCGTTGTCTTGGACGACGACGACGACGACTGTGGCGTCGGTGTTGAGAGGGCCGCCGGTGAGACGCTGCGCCCGCTGGGCCTGCAGCTGCCAGTCGGTGCGGTGGATGACCAGCAGCATTAGCGCGACGCACGTGGCCTGCGCCGCGAGCATGCCGAGCCACAGCCCGGGGAAGTCCAGGCCGCCCCAGAAGGCCAGCGCCGCGGCAACCGGCATCCCCACGCCGTAGAAGGAGCCGAGGTTTATGTTGGCCCCGGTGCGGGGGCGGGCGCTTCCCCGCAGCACGCCGCATCCCGTCGTCTGCGGGCAGTTGCCTAGCTCGCACATGCCGACGATGGGGAGCACGGCGGCGGTCAGCCCCACGATGGCGCCGTCGGACGTGAACATGCGCGCCCACGCGTTCCTGACCGCCACCGCGAACGCGAAGGCGAGGAGCCCCAGCGCGGCGCCGCAGGCCAGGCCCACCGTGGCCGCGCGACGGGCGCGGTCGGGGCGGTTCGCGCCCAGCTCGTTGCCGACGCGCGTCGACACGCCGAAGCTGAGGGAGGAGGGGAAAATGTAGATCAACGAGGTGGTCTGGATCAGGATGCCCATGGACGCGACGGTGGACTTGGGATCGAGGAGGAGGCCGCAGAGCAGGACCATGATCTCGTACCACCACCACTCGAGGCACACCGAAATGCAGCTGGGTATCGCGAGGTTGAGCAGCGACCGCCAGCCCCTGAAGCTCTCCGCCGTGATGTTGAGCGCCCCCGTGCGCTCATGCACGCCGGAGTGGTAGATGTAGACGAGGAGGAGGAGGAGGAGGTTGAGGTTGGTGCACACGGAGGCCAGCGCGACGCCGCGGATGCCGAGGCGGAGGACGCAGACGAGGACGTAGTTGACGGGGAGGTGGAAGACGGCGGCGGCGGCAGCGCAGTAAGTGAGAGGGAGGGTGATGGACTGGGAGCGGAGGTAGATGCGGATGGGATGCAACAAGGACTGGACGAGGAGGTCGGGGAGGGAGGCGAGGACGTAGGCATGGGCAGCGGCGGCGATGTCGTCGTCCTGGCCGCAGAGGAGGAGGAGGCGGCGCATGGAGACCCAGAGGGCGGATACGGGGAGGGAAGCGGCGAGGAGGAGCAGGACCGCGCGGTGGAGGGCGAGGCCGAGGAGGGCAGGGCGGCGGGCGCCGAAGGCCTGGCCGCAGATGGGCTCCATGCCCATGGCGAGTCCGGAGAGTACGGAATATCCGGTGATGTTAGCAAACCCGATGGCCAGCGCGCCGCCAGCAAGCGGAAGACGGCCGAGGCGGCCGAGGAAGATCATGGAGACAAGGGAACGCGAGTAGAGGAGGAGGCCGGCGAGCGCCATGGGGGAGGCCAGGCACAGTATGGACCTGGCCTCCACCACGGCCGCGGTCACGTCCTTTCTCTCCTTGGGCTCGAGCCGTGGCGCCTCGATTGGACTCGCCCACTTCCCCTCGACCAATGGCTCACTCAGTCTCTCCTTGTCCTCGCAAACTGACATGCTTCCTTCCCCCCCCCCCCCCCCCCTCCTCCCCTCCCCCCCCCCCCCCTTCTCTCTCTCTCTCCCTCCCTCGCTCTTAATCCAACATAAAGCACACTTAAACACACCTGCCCTCTCTTTCTTTCTCTCTCTGTGTAATGAAGCTGTTCCTGCACTTGTGGGGGAGGCTGCCGTGTGGGAGAATGAAGAGGAGGCGGAGGAGGGGCCAAAGAGTAGCTAACACAAGGGAGGAGCGGGAAGAGCTTTATATAGAAGAAGCTCAAGTGTTGTAATGCTGAGGGAGAGAGATAGGGTGGACAGGTGATGTGAGGTCAGAATTGGATGAGAAAGTCTTTTGTCTCTTATACTACTACTACTATTCCTTATAATGAGCAAAACCTGCATGGCTCTCTCTCTGTTACCTATTATGCCTATGCCTATGCCTCACCTGGTCACCACCTACCAATACTTGGACTTCCCATTATTATGACCATGTCATGCTTCATGTATGCACGCAGGTATCCATACACACATACGTATACGGACTTACTACTGCTACTGTCCTCTAACCCATCACATGTAACATTTACACACACATTCATGGATAAAGGCAGGGGAAGGGGATGGGGAAGAGGGCACAGAGGCGGCGCGGGACCAGTGACTGGTTGGTGAGTGTGGGGCCGGCGGAGTCGTCCTATAGCAACATCTCACTCGCAAGTAAATAAGCAACGGTACAGACTGGGTAAAAAGGAAGGACGGTTTGGAGTCTTTATCTGCTTCCTCTTCTTCTTCTTCTTCTTCTTCGTGGGGAAAATATCTGGACACCTTCAGATGCTGATCAGATAGATGACCGGTGATGGAGATTAGCGAGAGAGAGTTGACATCAGTTCCGTATGGTATTTGGTGATGATTTGGTCCATCTAATTGATGCTGTCTCTGTTCTCGGGTTGATGTGTCGGTGATCGACCCTTGTGGTCTCGGAAGATTAAACCTCTCATGATCTCCTCTTGGGAAGGAAGAAAGAAGTCAACGTGGTATGGTCAGCTTTCCTGCAGACGGATAGCATTGTTAAAAAGTACGGCCAAATTACAGAACAAGAGTACGAGGTAGAAAGAAGAAGAAGAAGAAGCGAGGTTTTTGGGTTCAGATCTCAAATCACATTGCTGTTAACGTGATAAACTGGGATCACATGATGCTTGAGGAGGAGGGAGAAAGAGGCGTCGGTGTTTAAGCACGAAAGGAGACAAAAGGAGAAGAGTGGCTGATGGTCATGACCTTTGCTTCTTTTGCTGCCGCCGCTGCTGCTGCTGTGTGTGTCTTTGTCTGCATCCATTTCCTTTGTCGTCTCGTGTGGAGGGATTCCTTCTCCATGTTTGATCCATCATCATCATCATCATCATCATCATCCATGGGTTTACTGTGATGCATTTGCATGCAGCATCATCCTATGCGAAATGCCTCTTCTGCAACCTTGTAGGATCAATAATGGGATTGCTTCCTCATCGCAGGACACACAGGGCAGGATTGTTTCCTCCATAGGATAACAGTGCCTTGTGCAACCTAAAATGAGTTCAGTCCATCAATGTTGTTCTTCTCCCTTGTGAGAGAGACTGTAAGACTGCCCCCACAGTGGCGTAGCAGCAGCACTCAACGATATCCTTCCCACGCCTTCTCTCCTCTCCTCTCTCCTCTCCTCTCTCCATTTTGGGATCAGCACAAAGGGTGCTCAAGTAAATCGTGGTGCATTGGTGTTGTCCACCACGGATCCAGATGGCCTCATGTTGCAAACAGGGAGAGAGAGTTGGGTGGCGTCTTCTTATCTTGTAGCCCAGTTGCACAACTGTTCATCACCCATTGTGGTCCAAGCTGAGGGAGGACCACAAGATCCAGGTTCTGATTGCCCAGATTTGGAGTTGGATTCTAGCGCACAAGTAGGGAATCAAGGTCAAAACTTGCAAGATTGTAGCTGTGAAATTGGGCAAAGTCAAATCATTGAAGCCCATGGCAGGCAGGCAGGCATTTCCTCGAGCAGCTGGTGCGTACCACACAGCCTGTGCACAGATTTGATCCGACCTTTATGTGCACAGTGAGAGGGTGGAGGTCATCACCGTGTCCCGGAGTCCATTTCGGTGGAGAGGAGGCTTATCTGGAATCCCCCCTCCACAAGCAGCAACAGTGCTGCCCACCTGCAAGTGGGAATCGGTGCTTATCTGCTCGACCAAAATGCCAAGGCTTCAGCTGCCGACTTCGACTGTGGCCAAAGCAACAACAGCAGCAGCAGCTGCTGCGTGGTCCATCTTCTCATCATCATCATCATCATCATCACCATCATCACCCTTCTTGCTGCCATTCGAGGCCACAGCCAACCCTCGCAGGCTTCGGTTCCACACGTTGCTTCGCTGTTGTCGCCGCCGGCCGAAGACGACGGCACCGAAAAGGCTGGCGTACGTCTGCTTCTTCCTTCTCTTTTCGTTCTCGATCTTGGATTCAAGACCGCAAATTTGTCGGCTGTCAGGAGGCGAGCAAGTCTTCGCTACCTCGTTGTCTCTCGTTCGGCCTCTCAAATCGCATCCCCCCCATTGCACACATTTTGGCCACCGAGCTCTTCTTCCATGTCTGCATACGGAGAAACACAACATCGAACTCCGCAAGTAACGTGTTCGACCAAATGACACCGTCACGTCGAGGCGGAGTTACTTGACCCAACCACTCCTCCGACTCCATTTTCTCCGGCATTAGCAGCCGCAGACTCGATCGTTTGCAGCAGCGACCCACGAGTAGAGAGTGCACCGAGAACCGGTGACGAAGTCACGAGTCAGAGTTGAGGGGCTTCGACAAGTCTAAGATCTCCACGGTCAATGCTTCAAATCTAGAGAGCGACAGAGAGATGCGTGTGAGACTCGACCGTCGAAGAGTTTGGCCAGGAGATACCAGTGATTCGTACAAGCTTGGGAGCTGAAACCATCGCCGGTCACATCCGTAGTATCAATCTCAATCATCACGGACTTCAAACTTTTTGTCTTCGTCGATAGAACAAATAAATAACTATTCTCCAAGTATAAATATTATTGGCAAGCCAATAAGTAAAACCACTTTCTAAGCTTTGGATCACCAGACGACGGAGGTGTAGGGTTTATATTTATGTTGTACGGGCACTTAGCGTGCAGATTTTTGGGGGCAATCGACCGGCAATAGCTGCTATTTGAATGATGGCATGTGGAGTAATAGGAAAATAATAATTTTATTAATTTTATTTAAATCATTCGATGATACTTTTAAGTGTCTATCTACGAACGATCAGCGTCCTCGAAACTTTTTATGATCTCATAAGAACCTATAAAAGAGAACCAGACGACGGAGGTGTAGGGTTTATATTTATGTTGTACGGGCACTTAGCGTGCAGATTTTTGGGGGCAATCGACCGGCAATAGCTGCTATTTGAATGAAGGCATGTGGAGTAATAGGAAACTAATAATTTTATTAATTTTATTTAAATCATTCGATGATATCTTTAAGTGTCTATGTACGAACGATCACCATCCTCGAAACTTCTTATGATCTCATAAGAACCTATATAAGATGATTTTTTTATATAAATAAATAAATAATTTAACTTGGGATCTCATAAATAAATATTTTAATATATATTTGTTAGATTATACAAATTATAAATATAGAATTTCCAATCACTAAACGATTGTACGACAAAAGAGTCTAAGATAAATTTTTTTTTACAAGTATCCACATGACACTGTTGCAGAATAATGCAGTGAACGAAACCTAGACAATACCTCAAAGGCTCATCCAATCATGTGTTAACCTAGTAGCTCTAGGGTGTTATGCTGGCTAACACCCTTTTTGTGAAGTTAAAAATTTTTCAAAATGATGATTTGAATGATTTATTTTTAGATAATTTTATCTTTACGTAATGATTGCACACAATTTGTATTTACAAGATTAAAATGACTACAACAACCAACTAAAATATGGTTGCTAAGCCTATCGTAAGTCATTTATATGCTATGCAAAACATGAATAAAACTGAAGAATACATACATACATACATAAATATTACATCAAATACCCTATTTATAGATTTATTTATGATATTTTCTCTCACTTATTCCTTCGACATATTCGTTGAAGCCTTTACGGATGTTGTATCTCATCACCTTTGTTGAGACTCTTCAATCATCTACTCTTGGCTCTTAGCTATTCTCTATTACTATTATTGAGTAATCGAACTTTGATCCATCATTATTGCTTTAACTCATTAATGACTCTGATTTTGGTGTAGAGTTGGTCTAATTGTGTTGAGCTTTGCTGGTTCGTACGAATCCCCTTTGATGAAGAAAAAGACATTTGTTAGTCTCTCAAATATCTCTCACCTCAGGAACACATTCTTGGTAGAGACAATAGGAGCGTGATAGAGCTAAGCGAGATTGGAGAACTTAGCTTAAGTATCATTCTATAGCCCGAGTCTGTTCAGGTACATAGCATATTTCCGACTTTACGTATGTCTGGCAGAGTACCACATCCTTTTGAGAGATATATGAGATATATCAAAGGAAAGGATGTTGAAAATATTGATCCTCAAGCTTATGAGAAGGCTATTATGAGTATAGACTCCGAGAAATGACAAGAAGCTATGAATTCTGAGATGGATTTCACAAGCTAGAAAAAATATTTAACTTGGGATCTCACAAGTAGACATTTTAGTAAATACTTAATAGATGATGTAAATTACAAGCATAAATTTTGTAAGCTATGAACGGTTGCATGATAAAGGGCTCAAGGTAGTCAACTGTGATCAAAAGCCCTCATAAGTGCTCACATAACACTATTACGAAATAAGATAACGAACCAACCTTATACGTTACCCCAAAAGCTCGTTTGTGTGTCCATGAGAAAACTTATTGAGGTAAATAGTGTGTACCTGTGGTATTATAGCTAGGTCACATCAATGAAAGAAGAATCCAAAAGTTACTAAAGAATGAATAACATGTGCCACTTGGGTAATTCTAATGTGTTATGTTGGTTGATACTCTGTACTACTCTACAGAGCTATAGAACCCTTAAAATGGTTATCAAGATGGTTTGTTTTTTAATAATTTTATCTCTACATGATGACTATACATAACCTTCATTTACAATACTAAAATGGTTGCAACTTTTTTGAAAATAAAACCATTAAGAAAAGTACTTTTAACATCCATTTGAAATAATTTAAAATTTTTAAAATATACATAGGCAAGGAGTATTCTTATGGCTTTCAAGTCTAGCCATAAGAGCGAAGGTTTCTTCATAATCTATATATTCTTTTTGGTTAAAGCTTTTGACCACTAATATGTTTCGAACCATGATATATTGTTCCTCTTGCTTATTCGTAAAGATCCATTTAGTGCCAATCATTAGATGATCACTAGGTCAGTTAGATTATCATTTCCTTCGGTATATCACCTAGTCCACCAACATGTCGATTTTTCCATTACAACTAAATTTTCGATGTAATATTTGATCGTTCTAGTACGAAGTTTGATTTTCGATATCTCAAACAATTCTCCGGCTCGATATCCAATTTTCAACATTATAATTTTTAGACACATCGTTCAACTCTCCCGCTCAATAGTTGGCTTTTCGATAGTCCGAGTTCATGTTTGAAGTATTTTCTATGTCATTTATTTAAAAAATATAATTTTATTATCAAAATTCAAGATTCAAAGTGCAAATTCAGATCCGGCTCTTCTTTTTTTATCTCAAGATTAGGTGGTGTCAAATAATCTGAAATGACACTTCATAAGATTGGATGGTGCTTCCTCTAATGCTTACATGCTTATGTGTTCGAAGGATTGGATCGAATACCGAATCTACATTTTTAAGCGCAAGTCACTTAAAAACAGTTGAGATCATCGAAAGAGACAATTTTTAAAAGTAGGATATAAGATCGTTTGGGTCGATGTCGTGATTAATAGCATGAACGTTGTTTATGCACGCCATCTAATCGTAAATGCGATCACGTAGGATCGAATCCAAAAGGTCTGAGATAATTATCATCTAAGCCCGGTTTCCCCTAATATGGTTCTGCATCCGCACAACAACATCATCAACATCCTTCCTAAGAAGACATTGTTGAGGTTTGTTGTTAATTAAGACATTACATGTATCGTTTCAAACACCTTAGCCAATATTATGTTCCAGATAAGACTAATAATACAAAAAAGTCAACGCAGTAAGATCCCCTTTTAACAAGTTATTTATATACCAATCTGATAACAAATAGATATCATTCAAAGAAATAGTTTAAAATGATGAAATTGAAATCCTTCAACGTAAAACCAATTCATAGTTAGTTCTTGCAAAAATTGAACATTACCTTTATACAGCTCTTGAAAGGGAGATACATGCAACTGCAAGCTTTAATTCAGCTTACCAACAAGAGATTTCCAGTTCCAACATGTAACTTCGTCATTGTTGGGGGGTGCTATTCTCAGTTCATCAATTGTTCTTTCGATTCTCCGCAAGGTAGTCATAGACCCAGCTTCCAATCTTACACAAACCCTAAAGATTACCATGCGAGTCGAATCACTTCTACATGTGTCAGCCGAAATTTGTAGGCGTTTCATACTGTAATCATGCTTTGTGCTATTGTGCTTCTAGGATGATATTTCACCTTTCGGAATCTGGTCTTTGCACAAACCCTGGCAAAATCGATCAAATAAAACATTATGTGATGAAGATTATAAGATCACATGAATGGTTAACAGAACAACCAGACATCACTCTTGTTCTCCACTAAATGCCCCGCTTACCTTCTCCAAGTATGCTCTTGGATGCCTGACACAGATTTGACCTATTTGATCAAATAACTCTTCCTTGAAGATCCGAGCACAAGAATTCCCTTTCTCGCTGTCAGGCAGCTCATGATCCATTCTTTATAAGACACGAAACGCTAAATTTTTGCAATTAAATTGTGTAGGCTCACAAAATCATCCAACGTTAATTCTTCGGGTCTGGCCTGCAAAAGAAACAAGGTAAAATAATTAAACAATAACAGAAGATAAAAAGAAAAAAAAAAGCTTTAAAGAGAAGGAATTATTGTAACCAAACAAACCACTTACTGTGACTGACTGACCAATGGTAATTAAAGCAGCCTCAATTTCAACAGATGGACATATATGCTGCAGTGATTTACGCAGCATTTTCCTCTTCCCATTAAAGGCAGAATTAACCTAGCCGACAACAAGATCATGGGGTTTGAGTGCTTATTTCCATCAGAAACCTTGGAGAAAAAGATGATTATTTTACATGATTCATTTATCTCCATCCATCATATGACAAAAACTCCTTATCAAATCAAACTGCTTGGCCTTCTAATTCGCAACACTATATTGTATATAAAAAATCCAGATAGCAGGTTGAATTTAGGCCTGCTAAAATGAGACCTAAAAAACTAAGTAATTGACTGTAAAAACCAACCTTATTAATTAATAGATGCACCATGAGATAGAAAAAAAGAAAAGAGGTTAAGTACAACCACAAATCTGGAGGCAGGACCTGTAACTTAGTCTCCTATCTTCTAGAATGTAAAGGCAAAAAAAAAAAAAAAAACAGGATCTGTAACTTAGTCTTCTTTCTTCTAGAATTTGAATATCTTGAAATATCCCTCCAAAATATAGACTTCATTCCTTATTTAAACCTGTTAGCATAATTTTTCTTATTGCACCAAATTATAGTTATTAGTCTCCTCTCTTCTAGAATGTGCATACCTTCAAATTCCCTCCAAACTCAAATAGACTGCCATCCATATTCAACCTTGATTAAAGAAATTTTCTTACAGCTCCAAATCATAGTTCAAAAAATCCTTGTCTGTTTATTATAGAAGTAGAGGTAAAAGTTGCTTTTTATAATCCAAACAAGCTATATAAAAGAAAAATTAAATAAAAAATTGTATTTTGAAAGATTTTAAGCTGCTGAAATACAACCAAAAAAAAAAAGTACTGCTCATGTCATTAAGCGAAAACAAGCCTCCAAATTTTAAAAAAAGTTAGACAAAAGTTACAGCATCATTTTCAAACTGTATTAATCTGAGTATAAGTTTACTTGCTTTGTCTTCCCAATTTGAACCAACAACAATTCAGAGATTATGAACACAGGTTCCAACTATTACAATCAATTGAAAGTAGAGAAGTGGAAGATTGCAAACTCACCATTGAAAAGAAGCTTTTAGGTGAATCAACCAATGGATATTCTGCACTTCGCTTCAGTCTAAATCTAATAATAGCAGCATCAACCTGCTAGGAATCAAACATCAAACCAACAAAAAAACCAATTTCTGAACATCCATGAATTACTTTCTAGACTTTTTTTTTCTTGTTGTTTTTCCTGATGAATCTATAAGAAATAAAGTCAAGAGTCAAGACCATCGTATTGGATTTCATAAACATAAGCAAAATTTGCAATGTATGAGCAATCAGCATTTACTAGCCACAAAATATCAGGTGTTTCAAGGTATTCACTAGTTACTCTGTAAAAATATGAATTGAGGCAATATCAAATTGAGGCAATATCAAGGATCAACAATATTATATTTGCCAGAAGTTGGTCCAGAAAAGGCCATTCAGATGAATTTGTACCAAAGAAGATACCCCAAATTAAGCTTGCATCTGGCATAGTAGACAGCATCGGAATGCACCAGGTTGATGTTGAGCCAACACATGTAAGCCAGAGGCACCAATCACAAGGAGAGAAGCCAACACATGTAATCCAATTTTATTAAACTGACTAATAGGACAGTCCAAGAGTGCTCACTTCAAAAAGATGAAACAACCTCTCTTTTGTCAGGGCTCATAAAGCTCTTTAAATTGAACTTGTAATAAGGACCAAATGTTGGACATGTTCTATAGAAGCCCTAATTAAGTGATGTTTAATGAAATTTTGAATGGCTTTTATGTTGAGTGAAATCTCCAGTATGAATTTAAATTTCCAGATAGAAACAAAATTGTAATAGCTAAAAATTCAAGGTAAACAAATATTCTTGGACTTAATCCAAGTTGTTTTAAAACAGATAGGACAATGATGATAAACATGTAAGCCATTAGGATAAGGAAATCAGAAACAGAAAAGACAGTCATGGCAAGCACGTAAACCAAGATAATGAAAAAAACTTACATTTGGCTGAGGAAAAAAATTGGTCCTTTCAACTTTGATTATGTAAGCTGGATCTGTACCATCATGGAATAAATTCTTTGTTAGGAATAACACCATGGGGAAAAAAAATTGCATAAGTGTGGCAAGACAAAACTATATTATTCAGCATTCGCATGTTTTCACTTTTTCATTCACCAACACTGTGAATTCGAGGCACAATGAGACAAAGTAAACACCACCAATAATCTACTCATAGTCTTAGCATAAACAATTTAAGTGATGATTCAGGCAACGAAAAATAGTATTGTAACATCACTTGGATCTTCCAACAATCAAGAGTCTCACACATTTGTTGTGGCATAACTTTTGTTGAATGAAAAAGCATTGATGATCCCATACTTGCTAATCATTGAAGAGAATACCAGTAAACACACAGCTAACTAGAAACTTTAAATCTAGCAAACAGCCTCTAACTAACTACCAAAAACTTTCAAGAATATCACGATCCCCTCCAATTCATATGAAAAGACTATGCCAATGACCAAATAGATATTCATTAAACAAGTTATCTCTTATTACCACTTAAAATCTTTAAAAATGGGACTAGTGGATAATACATGTCCTCGTGCATCGTTCATAGAAACTGTGATTGCCTCGTGGAAACTGGTTGGAGTGATGCAATGGTGTCCAATATACTAACACCGAACAATGATTCTCTAGAATCATCTCCATGAATGAGCATTAGGTGTATTATAAAAACAAAGGATGAATGAGTGTCCATCACTAAGTTAAACAAAAGCTGTAATGCAGTGTGCATGATTGATATGTTGTAGGCCATAAGAACCTCGTAATGGACCACCTTGTCCATTGTAAGTAGCGGCAAGAAACAATTTATATTCATGGAAAAATAAATTTGCATTCCTTTAGATGAACATTATAAAAATAAAAATCACTTAATGCATAAGGACTTGCAAACACTTTAGTTTGCATATATGCTAATAAATATTTCCAAGCCCACAAAAATCTGGATTGATACATACTCTAATTCTTTAATGATTTATATCTCAACCAGTACCATAACCATGGTTTGGCTGGTCAAAATCTCATGCAATGGAAATGCCAAAAAGCAATATCCATGCAGTATCTCCATAGTACATTTACTGCCTTCATCAGAAGTGTCTGCCTGTCAAAGTTACTTAAACATTAAGAGGGCTATTCTTTTCTCAAACCAGGCATCTGGCAGAGAAAAAGAGATTTCCTGCATTCTAGGATCCAAAATGTCAAGTGTAAATTTGCAACTTTATCTATATGAAAGTCCAGTCTAAGTACCTAATTTTGTTTTCCATAATAAGGTATAAAGCTCGAACTAAAGATGTAATCCAATATTGAAATTGTATAAAAAATTCACTTAGAGTTGACGTCGATCGAACTTAGACTAGAATCCAGATAAGTTTGTCTGGCAAGACAAACATATAGCTAACAAGTTCATTAGTAATCTGAACAAGAACAGATGACATTTAAGATGAACTGCTTTCAAATGTAAAAACTTCTAGGCATTCACCATGGGACCAAACCTTAACAGGTCACATTCGTCATAACATGTTGCCACCATCCAATGTTAATAGTGACACGACAGAAAGACAAATACATGTAAGTAACCACCTAACCTGCATAACTAAGGAATTGGCTTGTCTCCAGTTTTCTCGGTGAGGGATACCACATTTAAGAGCACAGTATTTTCATGTAAATCAAAATTTTCCTTTTAAGTCCACAACACAGAAGAGTGTGTACCTGAGTAGAACTTCACAAAAATGTTAATGGGTCTGTACTCTGGTGTTCGTAAAGAACAATCTGCCAGGCGTGATGCAGCCTCATCCTACAAACAACACAATTGCTTCATCAGTCATTAACCAACCATCATGAATTAAAGCTTGAAATAATCAAGTTAAACATTAAACATCAAAAAAGAAAAAGCAGAAGCTTCTAACCTACAACATTGTTGAGTGTCTCCAATAAAAGAACTAATTCTCCAGACAAACTTATCAACCATAAAGAAATTTGACCAGCAAGTATTAAGTGACCAAGTATGAAAAGTGTGACATAATTTGTTCAAGAATAAATCAGTAGAACACTAAGTGAAAATATAACAATGCTCAAGACATAGCTTGACAAGTAATAGTGGAAGTTAAGCACATGACCAAAAAAAATACAACTGAAAAACCTTACCAAAGTTTCAAGAACAGGGTCATCAAATATTACTAAAAAATTAGAAGTGATAGGACTTAGGAGTAGATTGTCATGTGGCAATCATGAGTTGCCTATAAATGTAAGGACTAACGAGACCTTACCACGTGCATGATATGTATCATAGAATGCTGTGTTGAACTTGCATGTGTGAGTTGTAGGTCATATACCAATGGTAGTCGCATATGAAAGTTGATGGATGCCAATGTGTATCATGCACTAGCACAGTATTTCATGCACAGTATGCACCTCTGTACTGTATCAGTATTTTACAAGCATGATATGTAAAACATTACAATCTGTTGCTCACAGCATTTTCATTTTTCATACAGATTATGTTTATCAAGGTGAAACATCATCTCTGACAATGATAACATATTTACGCCGGAAAAGAATGTTCATATATTCCTAGATCCACAGTAACATCCGACTAGTGCATTAGACAAATCCGAACGACATTAGAAAATGTCTTACAGCAAGGTAAATGAATTGCAAATGACAGAATTTTTCTGGATCAAAATAGGAAGTGGAAGCAGTGAACAATTGCTGAACCACTGCTGATATCTAGAGGATGGATTGAAGTATTATTAGCAATTCTAAGACCTCCCATCAACTAACCAAATAAATCAGAAAGTAAAAATGCTGACCTACCGAGAGTGGGGGTTAATGTCACATTTCAAAGTAATAAATACGAGTGAGTACTCATGTCCCCAAATTATTCATATTGAAACAGGTATAGGTGACAAAGTAACACTCAAGACCTGAAGTAAAAGGATGACATCGGAGAAGACATCACCCATAGGAAGAAGTTGCTTTACGACTTCGGTGCTTATATTAAAAGGTAAGTTTGAAACCACCTGCAGAAAGAAAAGAAAATGGAACCATAAAATAATGAGTTTGATGCCTTCTTATTGCTCCAAATCTATATATAAATATGATGCAATCAACTTAAATTTTATAACATGCTAGCAACATGATCTGCATAAATCAAACTGATACTCTAATAGTCAGGTTTACTTACACTTGGTAAGGGACAAAGTAAATCCTGGGGTACTATTAGAACACAAGGTATAGACCCATTAATTTCATAAATGATTGGCATACGTAACAACAATACAAGAGAAGAAAAGATAAAATGTACAAGTACAATATTTAAACATACCATAGATATAGGTCTGTTTCTAATGGCCTACCTAATGTACTTTGCAGCAGCTGAAAATTTTTATTCAGGACCGCTGCTTTGGAAGCCTATGTTCTCAATTAAATGCTAATTATTTTATTATTGTCTTTTGGTTTACTTAAGTGCTGGTTCTATGCACCAAACCTGTGTTCTATACTTCTATGTCTATTTTAAGGCAATAACCGCTGCTGAAAGCATAGACATATATTGCAAACTACATAATGTACATAGATACTGTACATACATTGCACCTAAACCACATGATTTGCAAATGGATTGATGTTGAGAAGCAATACAGGTAGTTTTCCATGGCCACTCTGGAAACAACTTCTTAGTTGCTTAGTGGACTTGAAAAATACTAGTCCTTAACCCAAGCAGCAACTTGTCAAAGTTATGAAATGGGAAAGTCACAGAATATATACAAACAACTTTAACATGCTCTTCTAGTAAAATTAAGTATAATGTTACTAATTGCAACTATTACGTATGTTTCCTCCCATCACATTCTTGGAGTCAATTGTAAGACTCAAAAAGAAAAGAAAACAGAATCTAGATGCATCTAATGATACCTAGCAAGTGATAACAACTTTCAGAAATGCTATTACAAACATTAATCAACTATGTCAAACTACAAAACTCACTAGGAATAAACTATACAGTAGAATATGTAGTTTCATAAGAAATAAAAAGAAAAGAACTAAAAATAATGTAAACCTTTGCATATGTTGGACTGCTTTCCTTGTGATTCTTCTCCAATAATGAAGTTAAATGTGAATGGATATGGCATTTTGTGAAGTCTTCTTGCAAAACCTACACAACCAGTAGAAGTTTCAACAGATACTTTATTAACTAATTGAAAGGACACTGCTCTGACATGTCGCCTTCAATTAGCCTCTCAAATCAATTGGAAATTCAGCTCATTACATATTGATCTGAGGGAATCTAGATGGAATTTTCTTTCTAAAATGTGTCAAAAGGGTTTGATAGGGAAGTGATACTGAATCAGGTACAAGGTCCTGGACACTTCTTGAAAAATTTTAGGTGACTAAAGAATCTTTGATAGTCCAATTTAGAAATTTTGGAATTCACTATCAATTCAAGGAACTTTAGTTTAATAATGTGAGTTAAAACTTTAAAGATTATTACAATCATTGTTACATTTTCAGCTCAAGGGTCTTTAGTTTAAAAATTAAAAGCTTAAACTATATTGCAATACTAAGAAAACTGAATTTTTTTCATATTTAGAAGTCTGCTTCAGTTACAATTTAATTAGATATATGAGCCCGTTTTCTTTATAAAACGTTCTTAACAACCAGAAAACAGCATGTCAGGAATAAAACATATTTTTATGAGAAGCACCTCCATTTCCTATCATTCTTGTGATAGTGATACTACATGTGTTTGTATGATACACACATAATTGTATGGAATTTCCAACAATTATAGGGATATAAATAAAACTTGCTCATTATCTTTCATATGCGTTACAGTTTTGTCAACATGATATGAGGTGCATATTACAGGATATATGGCATATTGAGAGCTCCACATAACAATTAAGTAGTCTACTCCGACACATTTTATGAAGGAACAGTTTTTCTGGAAAAAACAAACATTGAGAAGTTCTGGTTAAAATTGCTTTGAGAAAAAAAAAAGGGACTTAAAATGAGAAAAGGCTTCCAAATCATGAAGAATGGGTGACAACAAGCAAGATTCAAGACTAAGTCACACATTCAGAACAAGGATATGCCCATTGAAAAAGGGAGATCAAGGATGTGAGATCAAGTACAACATATTAAGGTAATCTCGGAGGGCCATTAATAAAAATGATAACTAAGCTATAGATGACTCCTAGGTCAAATTTCATATAGATAAATGCATTAGGACATGGCACGCGATAGTCATTATGGCTCCAGGAGAGATTCATAAGGTGGCTTGGTTGATTTACTCATGCAATGACTTACTGAGAATTTGATTAGTACAAAATGTCAAAAGTACTTTAAGGGCCATCAATGAAGAAATTAGAGATTTATGTTCCACCATTTAGTTAGACATGGAAATAATTAAATATTTAGATCTTCAAGTTTCAAAGAGAGCATGTCAATCATGAAGGTGTCATCTTCTTATTTAGGAAGATTTCCAAAAGGTTTAGAGAATAAGGAGAACTGCAAAGTGATATGATTCAATACCAAACTACTTATTGGTAAGTTGATCGAGAACTTTCAGGTACATGCCTGATAAGCTGATAACAGGATCTAGAGGTAGCTGTCTATAATGGAAATTATTATCACAAAGTCCGTAACTCCTGAAACAAATTACAGAAACTACAGCCTGAAGTATCATTTAAGTATTTTAGAAAAGACTAAGTCATCTTAAATTGTACTGAAAAACATTTCCATGGTAATAACCATGGCAAGAACAATGAAACAAACAACATTCAGGGAAAGATCCAATAGTAACTTAAAGCAGGATTACCATCAATTGGTCTGTAGAACGAAACCTTTCCTGAACAAGAGTGGCCATGTGTGGATCCTGAAATAGAAAGGAAGTTCCAAATTTTAATGATAATTTTGCAACAAATTGGAAATTTGGATTAAAAATCTTCATAAACAAAGTAGTCTAATCATTTATCTTAAAGATTTAAAGCATGAGTTTGAAGAAAAATTGAAACCGAAAATGCCCTATCTTTAGAACTAGTAGTCAACAGTGAATTCACTGTTAATCAGTTCAATACCTTAGTTGCAAATAGACATGTCATCTACAAAGGAGCCTAAAGTAGTGAAACTTCATACATGCCCAATTCTCTTTAGTAAAGTAAGATGGATGCTACTCCACTAGCTTGAAGACTCAAGAAATAAGGGATTCACTTTCCAGAACTATTGAGTACGGAATAACTACTAAGCTCACAATATGTGAGTGACAATTTATATTAAAAAATGTAGACACATATTATTATTATTATTATTATTATTATTATATATATATATATATATGCAACTCACAAATATATTCAATTCTTGATACATTGCAATCTAAATAATCAGGAACTTATTCCAAAAGTGGAAGATTTGCTCACAAGAGCAAAAGAAGTTAGTGAAAATATATATGGCCATATTTATTAATATTTTTATATGAAAAAATTTCAAATAACATATAAAATAACATATATAATTTTATATTTTTCAATTAAGCAAATGGTCTAATCGGTTAGGCCAGTAACTGAGACTTGGCCGGACTGTCACTCCAGGTCTCATAGTTATGTCACTCTAGTGACAAGGAGGAAGAAATCAAGTAAAAAGAATCTAATTGACGTATATACTTAGGCCTAAAGAACTCGCTTACACCCAAAAAGCCCGAAAAGTCTTGGCTGATTTGTGCTTTATCTTAAATGAATGTTCCTCTCGCAGCTCCCCAATATAGTCTTTCTTCACTCTATCATTATGGTTACAGACTATATGTCAAGATAAAAGTAATAAAGATGTACATATAAGAAAGGGAAGAATTTGTAAAACTTCATAGAAAATATGAGTTCTATAAATTAATGGTAATTTTGAGGTGAAATACATTAATCTCAACACCTATTCAGAGAAAAGTAAAAGAAAATTGCAGCTTCGTCATGTAAGCAAACATCTAAATAAAGAAAAATGCGTACAGGGTCGCGAGAGCGAAGAATTGCTGACCTTTTCGATGGCAACCACCGTAGCACCGGCATCTATCAGGACGTTGGTCAAAGAACCTGTTCCTGGCCCTATCTCCAGGACCACATCGCCTTCTCCGACCCCCGCGACCCTAACGAGCTCCTCGTTAACGCTCGAATTTAACATATAATGCTGGGCGAACAGAGGAGACGAAACAAGTCGAATCAAGACCCAAACAAGCTCCTCGTTAACGCTCGAATTTGCCGAACGTGTTCTTACCTGGCCGAGCGACTTTCTTGGAGTGTGGCGGCCGCGGGAGTTGAGGGACCGGATGGTAGCGTGGTAATCGTCGTCGCCTCGTCGCCTTCCTCGCTGTCCAGTGGCGGCGGCCACGGCGACGCAGGGGAGGAGCCGCCGAGCAGGGCAGGGGCGGGTGAGCGGCGGAGGCGGAGGCGGGGCCGCCAGGCAGTGCGGAGGAGAGGATAGACGGACGGAGAGCATCTCGATGGGCGGCGGTGGGGTTTCTTGGATACACCGCCCGATGACGAGCTTTGAAGGAGGGTGGGATGTGGCAGACGCGGCTGGACAATCCTGACCGTTGGATGGATCCTGTCCTGCTCTGTTCTTCACATATCTATCCCTTCAAAGGTTCGAAATAGCATATTTGCCCCTCACACATATTTGCAAATATTAATTAAAAATATTAGTATCCTTCCAATAAAGTCACTTCCAATCTAAAAGGAAAAGCTATTAACTCTATGAAAATAATGTTATTTGAAGCTTCAACGACGTTATTTAAAATTAACTATAATGACATTAAGGATCCATTTAGCTTAGTCGGGCTACTCCACTCCCTGAGAGATAGTCTGTGGATGTTGGTGGTCGAGTACTGTGACATTTCTCATCTGCACCAGTCTGTGCAGTCCAAGTTGGTGCAGGAGTCGGATCTTTCCAAACTGTCACAAGTCAAAACAACATGTGCTTAAAACGCATGGTTCGATGCTTGAAACTCTTATCCTTATCCTGACGCCATGCTGCTACCTTTGACGTAGTCAGAGAGAGAGAGAGAGAGAGAGAGAGAGAGAGAGAACAGAAAGACTGATGGATGAGAAGGGTAGAGAAGCTTCAGGGGATGCTTCTCGAGTGGAGAGAAGTGGGCATGTTAAGTCGGGTTGTTCGGAATTGGCAACCGTCAGGGACCGTACCACTAGAAAGCGCGTGTCTTGCGCGGGCGACCTAACTGATGGCTAACCGTCACAAGTGTCTCAAGATATCTTCCATACCAAGAAAAGGTAAACGGGACGCTGTGGCCAAAAAGTCGGTACTCGACACCTGCACACGTGGCATCAATCTCGGGTCGGCGGCTTCCTTCCTGGATCCTGCTGCAGAGGCTCTTTGCCTTTGACCACCCCGAGTCCTGTCCCCGCAGCGCCGGGCTCTGACGACAGCCCGCACCGCCCCTGTAGTTGGACAAGTGCGGTAATGCCAGCGCAGAGGCCACGGCCACCTGTGTCACGAACGTAGACCACGCCATTACCATTCTATCCTCGAGAAGGAAAAGAGAGGAGTGAAGAAGATGGTCTCTGCTCGGCTTGATCCAGCTGTCGTCGGTGTGCCCGCGTTGCGAGGGCGACGTCGCCGCTTGCCGTTGTGTGTATATCTATGTCCACATGGCTCTGCCCCTTCTTCCCCAACAACAGAACACACCTCTTCAGTCGCTCCACTGCACACTCCGGAACGAAGCGTCATAGCCGAAGCATGGAGACCTTCTCTGGTAGCGAAGACGGCGCCGCGTCCGCCTCGGGTTCACGGGAGACGTGGTCCTACCCGACGGTGTCGCAGGCGCCGCCGAAGCGGCCCGCGGGGCGGACCAAGTTCCGGGAGACGCGCCACCCGGTGTACAGGGGCGTCCGCCAGCGGGGCGCCGCCGGACGGTGGGTCTGCGAGATCCGGGAGCCCAACAAGAAGTCCAGGATCTGGGTGGGCACGTTCCCCACCGCCGATATGGCGGCGCGGGCGCACGACGTCGCGGCGATGATGCTTCGGGGCCGCTCCGCCTGCCTCAACTTCGCCGACTCGGCGTGGCGGCTCCGCGTGCCGCCCTCGTTCTCCGGCCCCCGGGACATCGCACGGGCCGCAGCGGAGGCGGCGGAGGCGTTCCGGCCGCCGTCGGACTCCAACGGCGATGCAAAGGAGGGGAAGACCTCTGCAACATCATCATCGGCAGCGACCACGACTTCAACGATGTCGCCGGAAGAGGATAACGGAGGAGGAGACGCAATTGATGCGATGGCTTACGACGACATGGATCTGGGCTACGGTTACTACTCCGGGATGGCGGAAGGGTTGCTGCTGGTGGATCCGCCGCCGCCCAACGGTGGGTGTAACTGGGACGACGTGGACGCAGGCGCCGAGGTGCCACTCTGGAGCCACTCCATCTGACGACGGAGATGACATCGAGTTAAAAGTAGCCAATATATTTTTTTGATGGTACAGATTAGGAACATGATAAATTACATACATACGATTTCTTCACATGAGATAGATATGTTTACGAGGGAGGGGTTGAATATATTACCAGCTTATCCAAAGATCTCTGTCAACATCTGCGTGATGTCCTCTCACATCGAAGGATCCAACATTGATGGCAGCATTCTATCGAGGCAAGAAAAGGAAGCCCTGTCACTGTCAAAAAGGTACAGGTCTCGTTATAAGGAAGAATATTTCAGGAGAGTCTTTAAGTAAAAGAAGATGCATACCTGCACATCTGCTACCAACAATGGTAGTGATTCCCATCTTTCCCCACCGTTTTCTTAGTGGTAAATGAGGTGAAGAAGCCAATTACAACAATTCAAATGTCAAAAGAACTTAATTGGTCAGGCTTTGTATCATATACTTCGATCACTAATTCTCAAAATGGGTTGGGCAAAAGGAGGGGCTGCCACATTTAACATCATTTCTTCATAATATACATGAAAGCGCAGAACGAGCAAAATAGCTATACAGACACGAAAGCAAAATCTAAACTAAGAAGAGAACGGACACAAGCTAGTCGAATAAGAGGCGTCTCCGAATAGATTTGGGTAAGTTCTTATCCACATCATCTGACTTCCTTCTATGATCTCCTGGTGACTTGCCTTTGCCTGTTTTCTTCTCTGAGTCATCACCCAATGCAGGTTGAGCCAATACTTTTTCTGAACGGTAAAACTCGGTGATGCTAAGCTGGACGCCAGTGGATTTAGAAGGTGCCAATTTGTCAGACATACCAGCTTTGTACATATATTTGCTCTGTTTTGATCTAAATTCTTCTGACCCCTGCAAAGTTTGACAATTGAACATCTTAATATACAGAAACCTATCAAAATTTTCCCAAAGTTGGAGAACTAAAAGTGAACCTTACAAGATAGATTAAATCTGTGAGGTCCAAGATTTACTTGAAGGATAGAATTAAACGGTCCTAAAATAAGAAATACTTAATAATCTTTTATAAATTGAAGTGCTAATATGTTCCAATCCTTACAACAGTGGTGCATAGAGATTTAAGTACAATCTGAAAGTAGCAACAGATCTGCAGCGTCATCAACAAAATAAATTCCAATACTTCTGATTAATAGCAAGAAACATAGAATACTAGAAGAATAGAGGCATCAAAGGAGGAGAAGAAAAGCAACCATAAGTTGCAATAGAGGATAAAAGAAACCAGAAATAGTAAAAGGTCAGTGACCCTTTGAAACTGTAAAATTTTTTTGACAAACAAGCTGTACTCCGAAGCCAATACCCCAAGCAACTGGACTTTCTTCCTTCTCAAACTAGGATTCTGTTAGCTCAGTAAAAAAGCTAACAAACATTCTGGGAAGCAGATGCCTAGTATTATTGCGATAACATAAGAATTACTAGCATATACTGACATTTAATCTGAAAACTGAAAAGAAGCAAATCCAGTAATCTGGTCGAAACACAGCTAAGTATATGGATGGTAACTTGATACCAACATACTAACCTTCTGATTTCCCAATCCAATTTGACTATTTGAACTTTGTGTTGACTGAGTCATTAATTCAAGGCCCTTGGATACAAAATAGCACAAGTAAAAGATTTAGAAGATTGTCCTGTTGGTTTTTGTATATCAGGTTAAAAGCGATCAGCTCATAAGCAACACATTGATGTCTAAGGACACACTACCTCCTGATTGGCAAATAAACACAGAGAGCAAACATGTCGCCCTAGAAATACCTTATTACTGGAATAAATGTTACAACTAACAACATAAAAGATTGTTATGAACAAGTATAGTGCGTACCTTTTCTTCCATGAAGCTGTTGACCTCTTTGGGAAATGCAGCTTGTACAAGATTTATGTTTTCATCAGTCAAGAGAAACCAGCATCCATTATCCACAAGAATTGTTGGAACATCTGGCTCATCTAATGGATCTGTTGGCTCGATGGATCCCGATAATTGAGTTTGGTCGACTTCAGTTTGCTCAGTGGAGACACTATGAACGACAGTATTGATGCCAGCTCTCTTCCATTTGACCACGTAGTAAGGATGACCATGTCTTATCTTCACCCGCAGGATGGAGTGAAACTTATATTGGTCATTTAGCAGTGAGCTCTCATTCTGAGTTGAAGCCATTTCTCTCAAGTACACAGTAGACAACATGGGAATCATCCTCTGCCGAATATAAGATGGCTCCCAGTGCTGGTAATAAGTTAGGAAGTCAATCAGATCCTCAACTTTAGGCTTATCCCAGCTAAGCGATGGACCATCCTTTTCTGCAGAGTACATTATAATTGACTAAGCAACAATCTTTTATAGGTGAAAACAAAGGTTGAGAGATTAATCATGAGTCTAACATAAGGTGGTAAAATGACAGAACGTACTGAATCATGAAAGGAAGATAGTCAATATAATCTTGGAGATGATTCTACCTGAACGGAAACTGTCCAAATAACATTTTCAATCTTCAGGATACTAGAAGAGATTAAAGCATCAAAATTTAGGAAATGGTTCAGCTATAAGCAAATTAGAATTTGTATGCTGCCATTTTGTTATTTATTCAACTCATCCTTAGTAGTATTAAATGTTTAGGCATTTAAGAACACCTCATGAAGCTGAAAACCAATATGATTATCGGATATGAACATTTAGAAAACAGACCATTTTAACTTGTCGCCCAAGTATCAACACATTACATGCCCTTGTATGCTGTGTTATGCCTACCATGTCAAACTCTTGACAAAAACTAATATGAGACACAATATACTGCAATCCATCATTTCAATATTGAACAAAATCTAGTTTTATAAGCACAAAACATGGATTAGGTTACCAGGATATTAAATTTCATTGGGAATGGAGAGTAGCAGTGTGTGGGCCATGGTTTTACTTAAAAAGGCCTTAACCAAACTAAACTGACATATACATCAGGTGCCATGTATACAGTCAATAGTTATCACAAGGAATGTGGTGAAAACTATCAGTTAAATTGTTCTAAACGGATAACAAAGAATCAGCAGGTTCTTAGATACCAAGGCTCTATGAAGGCTCCATGCAATGGCTTGGAGACATCAGGAAGGTAATACAATGCCACCTAGAACACTGATCTAAATCATCCTTAGGTTGCATTGACTGCTCACTGACTTCGATCAATATAAATGTTAATGCTCCCCTACCCCTACTTATCATTACTATCTTACTAAGCATCTAAACTTTACCTTAGAAAAATATGTGAGCCATACATAAAGTTTACACATTAATATGCATGTCTCTTTTTCCATCAATATGAATGGTAATAGCATAACTGTTATGCAAATTCTTTTGCTTACACTAGTATAAAGTTTGAAAAACAACATATACTTGTACTCGGTGGTGGACTACAAATATGTGTTTGATTTGGTATGACCTTGTATTCCTTTTTGTAAATGCATCATGCCTCACCTCAAAGAACTGCACAAATTCCATGGTTACTTGTTACAGGATTGACATCAAACCAAGGAAATAAAAACCAGCACGTAACATGTACTTGAATGCAGTGTATGCTAGTGCACACGTGCACACACACAAACACACATAGCTGTACTTGTATGCAGCTATGCAAATTCTTTTGCTTACACTAGTATAAAGATTGAAGAATAGCCTACACTTGCGCTCGGTGGTGAACTACTAATATATGTTTGATTTGGTATGACCGTGTATTCCTTTTTGTAAATGCATATATGTCTCACCTGAAAGAACTGCACAAATTCCACGGTACTTGTTACCGGTTTTACATCAAACCAAGGTAATAAAAACCAGCATGCAACATGTACTTGTATGAAGTGTATGCAGTTGAGAATAACATACACGTAACATATATAT